>PVIC010014334.1:0-26243 GCA_004025085.1 Thryonomys swinderianus | reverse complement strand
AGTTACTCAGGAATGATTGTTTTTACCATTGAGTGGACACTGAGGCCGGTGCTGTAACACAAGCTCTAATAAAGGGAGGTAGAATACAGTTCTGCCTAAATAGTAAAATAGTGGTGTTAGCAGAGGGCATCGTTGTTTTCATGGAAGGATGAACAGTTCTTTGTATGTAGGAAGCATTTAGATAAATGAATTAGTGAATGAAACGAAGCCTGATTAGCAAAGGCTTTATGGCTGTGGTGAGGTTGAAAGTTCAGGACTCCAAGGTGTATAACAAAAAGCAATCCAGGACCAGGGATTTAGATTGAGCTCAGTGGTTCTGGTGTCTTGTCTCAAAAGCCCAAGGTTCCAAGTTCGATGCCCAGTAACCACATAACACAGTCCCGGGGTCCCAAGTATGATGGCTCACACCTGTAATCCCAGCACTCAGGAGGCAGAGGCAGGAGGATTGCTGAGTTCAAGGCTAGCCTGGGCTACAAAGTGAGACCCTGTCTCAAGAAAGAGAAAAAGAAAAAGGAGTCCAGATAAGAAAGAAAGATTGCAGTGGTAGGGAAATAGAGAGTGAAGTTAGAGAACAGTGAATGAAGTAGAAATAAGTGGGCACTGCCCTAATTGTGGAGAGTTAAGGAGTGGGACCATATTAAGGTTAACCTCAGTTTACAGAGCAGTTATTGAGTAATTACTGATTGCCAAGCAGTATACTGAGTGCTTTACAGTCATTGTCATCATAGCAGATTCACTGAATAGGAAACTGAGGTGTAGAAATAAGTAATTCGTCTGAGTTTATACAACAGTTAGCAGAGGTAGAATTGAACTCCAGTACTTTATTGCTCAGAATTCTAGGACCCATTTATCTAGTCTTTTACAAAGTGGTGAATCAGTTAAGCCCTCTGAACAATGGAGATACATATAGAGTAGAAAATGATAGGAAGATTTTGATGGTTACTTATTTCTCCTTTTCTTTACCCTGCATTCTGGACTGACAGGACAGTGGGTTATACGTGATGTTCTTTTGTGTCCGTAACAGTTCTCACACCTAAGACTTACTGTAATACTTACATTTGGGGGTCTTGAGCTGTATTAGGCGCACCAAGAAGAATCTTTGAGGAATACTTTTAGGGCCGGAGGGTTAGCTCAGTGGTTCCGGCGCCTGCCTCGCAAGCGCAAGGACCTGAGTTCGATCCCCGGTTACCACATATAATGCTGGGCGTGGTGGCTCACGCCTGTAATCCCAGCACTCTGGAGGCAGAGACGGGAGGATTGCTGAGTTCGCGGCGGCTTCCCTGGGCACCATAGTGAGCTCAGGGCCAGCCTGAACTACAAAGCGAGACCCTGTCTCCAAAAAGCAAAAAAAAAGGAATACTTTTACTTACTTACTTACTTACTTATTTATTTATTTGATGGTACTGGGAATCGAACTCAGGATTATGCTTGTCAGGCAGATGTGGAGCCACTGAGCTAAACCCCAGCCCTGAAGAATACTTTTTAAATCATAAAATGTACTGATATTCTTGTTACCTTAGTCCTCTGTAGCTCCAAAAAGTAGGCAGGGTAGGGATGATCTTTGTCGAATAGAGGTAAACTGAGGCTTACAGAGGTGAAGTATATTGACCTACCGACCCAACAAATACTTAGCATCCCTTTTCCTAGCACACTGCAGGTAAAAGCTCGATCACATCCTCTGAATAACAGCTATGCCATGTCATTGTTTTGATGGGTTAGTGGAGGTCAAGGTGTAGGAACACAGATGTATGATGGGTCATTGACTCCCAGAAGCCCAGCTCATTTGGCTCCTCCCTTTCCAGACCTGGACAAGTTTGCAGCAGAAGATATCATTGATCCCATTGCAAAGGCCAAGATGGTGGCTTTGAAGGGCATCAAGAAAGTGATGGCTCAGGGGAGCATTGGGGTAGCACCTGGTATGAACAGGTAAGTCTTAAGGCTGGGATAGGGCTGGCCCTTCTCTTTTCTAGTCATATCCCTTCCCTACTTGGCCTCCCTCACTACTTGACTTACTTCTTTGCCTTTAACTTTGCCTTCACCGACAGTAATCCTTTATGCTTTGATGACTCCAGGCAGCAAGTGTCCCTGCTAGCCCAGAGGCTCTCTGGGGCACCTGGGGGTGATCTACAGAACCATGTGGCACCTGGGAGTGGCCAGGTAAGTTTTCAGGAAGGAGTATAAACTTGTGTTATGCCATTGGGCCACTTTCCTTAAGGCCTAGCATGGAACAATGACCTTTCAGCAGTCTCTCTCATCACAGGAGCGGAATGCCAGTGACCCTTCCCAGCCTCGCCCTAACCCACCCACTTTTGCCCAGGGAGTTATCAGTGAGTATGGGACCTAGGAGGAAGGTGTAAGGAATTGGCAAGAGACCTATGGAGGGAAAAGAGATTGGAGTTACTCTTCGTCAGGTTCTGATACCCTATTTTCTCTCCCAGATGAGGCAGACCAACGGCAGTACGAGGAGTGGCTATTTCACACTCAGCAGCTCCTACAGATGCAGCTGAAGGTTCTAGAGGAGCAGATTGGTGTACATCGCAAGTCTCGGAAGGCTCTGTGTGCCAAGCAGCGCACTGCCAAAAAGGCAGGACGTGAGTTCCCAGAAGCTGATGCCGAGAAGCTCAAGCTGGTTACAGAGCAGCAGAGCAAGATCCAGAAACAATTGGAGCAGGTGGGGAAAGCAAACTTCAGCTTAGCTCCCAGAAGCCAGGGATGAAGGATTTCATGGGTGGGCAGGCTCTTGGCTGACCTCTCTGACCCATCTAACTTAGGTTCGGAAACAGCAGAAGGAGCACACTAATCTAATGGCAGAATATCGAAACAAGCAGCAACAGCAGCAGCAACAGCAGCAGCAGCAACAGCAACAACATTCGGCTGTGCTGGCCCTCAGCCCTTCTCAGAGTCCCCGGCTACTCACCAAACTCCCTGGGCAGCTGCTCCCTGGCCATGGGCTGCAGCCACCACAGGGTCCCCCGGGTGGACAAACTGGAGGTCTTCGCCTGCCTCCTGGGGGTATGGCACTACCTGGACAGCCTGGTGGCCCTTTTCTTAATACAGCACTGGCCCAGCAGCAGCAGCAGCATTCTGGTGGGGCTGGATCCTTAGGTGGCCCCTCAGGGGGCTTCTTCCCTGGCAACCTTGCTCTCCGAAACCTTGGGCCTGACTCAAGGCTTTTACAGGAAAGGCAGCTGCAGCTGCAGCAACAACGTATGCAGCTGGCCCAGAAGCTGCAGCAGCAGCAGCAACAGCAACAGCAGCAGCAGCAGCAGCAGCAGCAGCAGCAGCATCTCCTAGGACAGGTGGCAGTCCAGCAGCAACAGCAGGGTCCTAGTTTACAGGCAAACCAGGCTCTGGGTCCTAAACCGCAGGGGCTTCTGCCTCCCAACAGTCACCAGGGCCTTCTGGTCCAGCAACTGTCCCCTCAGGGACCCCAGGGCATGCTGGGTCCTGCCCAGGTGGCAGTGTTGCAGCAGCAGCAACACTCTGGAGCTTTGGGCCCCCAGGGCCCTCACCGACAGGTGCTTATGACCCAATCCCGGGTGCTGAGTTCCCCCCAGCTGGCACAGCAGGGTCATGGCCTTATGGGACATCGACTGGTCACAGCCCAGCAGCAACAGCAGCCACAGCAGCACCAACAGCAGGGATCCATGGCAGGGCTTTCCCATCTTCAGCAGGGCCTGATGTCGCACAGTGGCCAGCCCAAGCTGAACGCTCAGCCCATGGGCTCATTACAGCAGCAACAGCTCCAGCAACAGCAACAGCAGCAACTTCAACAACAGCAGCAGCTGCAGCAACAGCAACAGCAGCAGCAACAGCAGCAGCTTCAGCAGCAACCTCAGCAGCTTCATCAACAGCAGCAACTACAGCCACAGCAGCAGCTACAACTACAGCAACAGCAGCAGCTACAGCAACAGCTTCTGCAGCAGCAACAGCAGCAACACCAGCAGCAGCAGCAACAGCAACAGCAACAGCATCAGATGTGCCTCTTGAACCAGAGTCGAACTTTGTTATCTCCTCAGCAACAACAGCAGCAGCAGGTGACACTTGGCCCTGGCATGCCAGCCAAGCCTCTTCAACACTTTGCTAGCCCCGGAGCCCTGGGCCCAACCCTCCTTCTGACGGGCAAGGAACAAAACACTGTAGAGACGGCTCTTCCTTCAGAGGTCACTGAGGCATCCTCAGCACATCAGGGAGGGCCATTAACAATAGGGCCTGCATCTGAGTCAGTGGCCATGGAACCAGGGGAGGTAAAGCCTTCCCTCTCTGGGGACACACAGCTTCTGCTTGTCCAACCCCAGGCACAGCCTCAGCCCAACTCTTTGCAGCTGCAGCCACCTGTGAGGCTCCCGGGACAACCACAACAGCAAGTTAACTTGCTCCACACAGCAGGTGTAGGAAGCCATGGGCAAATAGGCAGCGGATCATCTTCAGAGGCCTCATCTGTGTCCCACCTGTTGGCCCAAACCCCTATCTCCTTAGGGGAGCAGCCTGGGCCCATGACCCAGAACGTTTTGGGTCCACAACAGCCCCTTGGGCCAGAGCGACTCATGCAGAATAATGTAGGGCCGCAGCCTCCCAAACCAGGACCTGCCCCTCAGTCTGGGCAGGGACTACCTGGGGTTGGAGTCCCTCCTACAGTGGGTCAGCTTCGAGCACAGCTCCAAGGAGTCCTGGCTAAAAACCCACAGCTGCGGCACTTGAGCCCTCAGCAGCAGCAGCAGCTACAGGCTCTCCTCTTGCAGCGGCAGCTGCAGCAGAGTCAGGCAGTGCGCCAGACTCCACCCTACCCGGAGCCTGCGACCCAGGCCTCTCCCCTCCAGGGCCTCCTGGGCTGCCAACCTCAACCTGGGGCCTTCACTGGATCCCAGACAGGCCCTCTTCAGGAGCTGGGGGCAGGGCCTCGACCTCAGGGCCCACTCCGTCTCTCCGCCCCACAAGGAGCCTTATCCACAGGACCAGGCGTTGGCCCTGTCCATCCTACACCTCCACCATCCAGCCCCCAAGAGCCAAAGAGACCTTCTTCACGATTACCTTCCCCCAGTGCCCAGCTCACCCCTACCCATCCAGGCACCCCAAAGCCCCAGGGGCCAACTTTGGAGCTGCCTTCTGGGAGGGTCTCACCTGCTGCTGCCCAGCTTGCGGATACCTTCTTTGGCAAGGGGCTGGGACCTTGGGACCCCCCAGACAACTTAGCAGAAGCCCAGAAGCCAGAGCAGTGCAGCCTGGTACCTGGGCATCTGGAGCAGGTGAACGGACAGGTGGTACCTGAGCCACCCCAACTCAGCATCAAGCAGGAGCCTCGGGAAGAGCCGTGTGCCCTGGGAGCCCAGGCGGTGAAGAGGGAGGCCAATGGGGAACCTGTAGGGGCCTCGGGCACCAGCAACCACCTCCTGCTGGCAGGCCCCCGCTCAGAGGCTGGGCATCTGCTCTTGCAGAAGCTTCTTCGCGCAAAGAATGTGCAACTCAGCGCTGGGCGGGGGCCTGAGGGGCTGCGATCTGAGATCAACGGGCACAT
This sequence comes from Thryonomys swinderianus, assembly GCA_004025085.1. Taxonomy (NCBI): domain Eukaryota; kingdom Metazoa; phylum Chordata; class Mammalia; order Rodentia; family Thryonomyidae; genus Thryonomys; species Thryonomys swinderianus. Next base: position 20,728 of record PVIC010014334.1, on the reverse strand, counting down.
TGACAGCAAGCTGGCCGGGCTGGAGCAGAAACTACAGGGTACCCCCAGCAACAAGGAGGTGAGTGCTCTGGCTAGAGTGGCTCCAACAGCGTGGGGCCTGGAGGGTGGGAGCAGACCAAACAGTGGGGTCAGGAACAGGTGAGGGCTCCATGGAGGAGGACAGCCGCCTTCACAGGGCTTATCTGGCTTAGGAGGCAGCAGCAAGGAAGCCTTTGACACCGAAGCCCAAGCGGGTGCAGAAGGCATGCGACAGGTTGGTGAGCTCCCGAAAGAAGCTGCGGAAGGAGGACGGGGTCAGGGCCAACGAGGCCTTGCTGAAACAGCTGAAACAGGTGACCCCTAGGAGCCAGTCCCTGGTCCCATCCCAGGACAGGGGACACCCTGTCTCCCAGCTGTGCCGTGACAGCGGTGCAAGTGCTGTGAATTTCCAACTGTGTCATCTTGCCCCTCTTAGGAGCTGTCCTTGCTGCCCTTGACGGAGCCTCCCATCACTGCCAACTTTAGCCTCTTTGCTCCCTTTGGCAGTGGCTGCCAAATAAGTGGACAGAGCCAGCTGAGAGGGGCCTTCGGAAGTGGGGCACTGCCCAGTGGCCCTGACTACTATTCCCAGCTGCTCACCAAGGTCAGAAAAAGGCAATATCTCATGGGAAGAATGAAGTTCTTAGGGAGGTGGGAGCAGGGGTGGAGCACTGGAGGGAACTGCTGGTTAGTGTGGGGCCAGGAGATTACATCAGTGTCCCTATGCCACTTTGTACACAACACCCACCCCACCCCTCAGAATAACCTGAGTAACCCGCCGACACCACCCTCGTCGCTGCCCCCCACCCCACCCCCATCGGTGCAGCAGAAGATGGTAAATGGTGTCACTCCCTCCGAAGATCTGGGGGAGCACCCCAAGGATCCAGCCTCTGCCGGGGACACTGAAGGGACCCTGCGGGGTAAGTGAACAGGTGACTTCGCATTTCTGGTGGCATTCAGGGCTAGGGTCCGAGCAGTTAGTGTAGCCTGTCACCAATAAAGAAACAAGATGGTTGAGTGCTACCTGTGTCCTTCCAGGCCTGGCTGGCGGGAGGGAAGGGCACTTCAGGACGGGTTTGTGGGGTCAAGGCAGGGCTTCTGGAGTTTGGAGTCAAGGCAACAGGACCTTAATGGAAGTGAGTCTGAACAAGGTTCGTGTGGATAGAACAGTCCAGGTTTTGTGGGTGTAGTGCTGCTATCCAATCTGGATTTGAATTCTGGAACTTGTGTATATGTAGCAGCATTGCTTCAGCCAAATGACTTGCATGAGCCTCAATTTCCCCTCTTAAGTTGGATTTTTAAAATTTATCAGTGAGGGCCGGGGATGTAGTTCAGTGCTTTCGGCATCTGCCTGAGAAGTGCAGGGTCTCACTTGAGTTTGATCCCAGTGCCACATACCACAGTGCCAGGCATGCTGACTCACACCTGTAATCCCAGCACTCAGGAGGCAGAGGCAGGAGGATTGCTGTGAGTTCGAGGCTAGCCTGGGCATAGTGAGTTCAGGGCCAGTCTGAACTACAAAGCAGGACCTTGTCTCAAAAAACTAAAACACAGGGGCCGGAGGGTTAGCTCAGTGGTTCCGGCGCCTGCCTCGCAAGCGCAAGGTCCTGAGTTCGATCCCCGGTAACCACATACAATGCTGGGCATGGAGACACGCCCACCAACAATCAACACCGCATACCACAATGCCGGACATGGTGGCTCACGCCTGTAATCCCAGCACTTGGGAGGCAGAGACAGGAGGATTGCTGAGTTCGCTGCGGCTTGCCTGGGCACCATAGTGAGCTCAGGGCCAGCCTGAACTACAAAGCGAGACCCTGTCTCAAAAAAGCAAAAAAAAAAAAAAAACTAAAACACAAAACAAAAAAAAACCCAAAAATACATCAGTGAGGCATGATGATAAACCCATGCCTGAAACCCGGCTACCTAAGGAGACTAAGACAGGAGGGTGGCAAGTTTTAGCCCAGCCTAGACAACTTAGTGAGACCCTATCTCCAAATAAGAAAATAAAGCCAGGCATGATGGTGTACATCTGAGATCCCAGCACTGAGGAGGCTGAGACAGGAGAATTGCCACAAGTTTAAAACCAACTTGGGCTACATACTGAGTTCACAGGAAGCCTGAAGTATGTAGTGGGATCCTGTTGCAAAAACACCCCCAAAATAAAAAAGAAAATGAATGGGAGATCACTCCCTAAATTCACTCCACACACTGAAGATTAAAAAAAAAAAAAAATGAAAAAATGTTTTAAAATTCAACTAATGGAGTTGAAAGATTTTTTAAAAACAATATACTGGACTGGGGATTTAGCTCAGTGATTCCGGCACCTGCCTAGCACGCACAAGGTCCCTGGTTTGATCCTCGGTAACCACATACAATACTGGGTGTGGTGACTCACACCCACCAGCAATCAGTACCACATACCACAGTGCCGGGCATGGTGGCTCACACCTGTAATACCAGGATTTGGGAGGCAGAGGCAGGAGGATTGCTGTGAGTTCAAACCTTGCCTGGGCTACATAGTGAGCTCAGGTCCAGCCTGACCTACAAAGCAAGACCCTGTCTCAAAAAATAAAAGTAAAGGGCTGGAGGGTTAGCTCAGTGGTTCCGGCGCCTGCCTCGCAAGCTCAAGGTCCTGAGTTCGATCCCCGGTAACCACATACAATGCTGGGCGTGGAGACATGCCCACCAGCAATCAACACTGCATACCATAATGCCGGACGTGGTGGCTCACGCCTGTAATCCTAGCACTCGGGAGGCAGAGACAGGAGGATTGCTGAGTTCACTGTGGCTTGCCTGGGCACCATAGTGAGCTCAGGGCCAACCTGAACTACAAAGCGAGACCCTGTCTCAAAAGCCAAAAAAAAAAAAAAAAAAAAGTAAAACAAAAATAAAAACAGTGTACCTGAAACCAAGGGTTTGACATGTGAAAAAGAGCAATAAATACAGTTTGTCTGCCCCAAACTGGGAGGTGAGTGGAATCACAGTAGTTTAAGCTGAGGTCTCATGCTAGTTGGGTCTGAAATTCTGGGGAGAAATCTCCATCTGCCCTGTCCACCTTCATCCTGACTTCTTCCTACCTGTCCCTCAGATGCTTCAGAGGTGAAAAGTCTAGACCTGCTGGCTGCCTTGCCCACACCCCCCCACAATCAGACTGAGGATGTCAGGTGAGGATGGGGCTGAAAGTGATGGTGGAGCATGGGGGGATGGAGCAGGTTGCCGCTTTTTCCTTCAGGCAGCGCCAGATTGCAAGTAAGGGTGTGTGTGAGACACCTGCTGGTTCCTGTATTCAAGTGGGAGAATTCGCAGAGCTGTACCAACGATGTCTCCATTTGGCCCACAGGATGGAGAGTGATGAGGACAGTGATTCTCCTGACAGTATCGTACCAGCTTCATCTCCTGAGAGCATCCTGGGAGAGGAGGCCCCTCGTTTCCCTCAGCTGGGCTCAGGCCGGCGGGAGCGGGATGACCGGGCTCTCTCCCCTGTCATCCCTATCATTCCTCGGGCCAGCATCCCAGGTATGTGCTGCTCTGGGGCACGGGCCAGGCCCAGCTCGGCTGAGCTGTCGGAAGCCCAGGGCGGGGTAAGTGCTGGAGGGAGGCAGCTGAGGCTGCACAAGTTCTTCTTTCTCTCGCAGTCTTCCCAGATACCAAACCCTACGGGGCCCTGGACTTGGAGGTCCCTGGAAAACTGCCTGCCCCAGCCTGGGAGAAGGGCAAAGGGAGTGAGGTGTCAGTCATGCTGACCGTCTCTGCAGCTGCAGCCAAGGTATTTCCTGGGTGCCTCGAGGCCATGGGGACCCTGGTCAGAGGATAGTCACTCGATGCATAGAAACTGCTCCCGAGGATCTGGAAATGTTTGTCCAGGAGACTGCGGGGTGAAAGTGGAAGAGCTGTCTGTCGTTTCTGAGTAGCAGGGTTTTATGGTCCGAGAAAGAAAACCCACTTGAAACAACAGTACCAGTTTATTTCGGTTTGTTTTTTGCTGCAAGACCCCTCAGTCCTTTTCACTTACACGTGCGGAGTGAATCTCCACATGGGTAGAGTGGACATCGTCTCCTACACTCCATTTTCCCATGTTCATGCAGCTCCCATGATTTTCTGCTGCAGTCTGGGAACGGCTGCTTTAAAGAGGGGTGTGAGAAGAGCTGGAGTGCCATGGGGAGCACTGACCCGGTCCCTGAGCAGAGGCTATAGGGTGTCCCTGTCCCCACATAGGATGGTGTTAAGTCCAGATGTTCTGCTCACATGTCACTCCTGTCCCTTTACGTGCCCTGGCAGAACCTGAATGGTGTGATGGTGGCAGTGGCGGAACTGTTGAGCATGAAGATCCCCAACTCCTATGAGGTGCTATTCCCAGAGAGCCCTGCCCGTGCAGGCACTGAGCCTAAGAAAGGGGAAGCCGAGGGTCCTGGTGAGTGAGCGTGAGGTGCTTGGGGCCAGAGGGGATGAGTGCGGGTTGGAGGCTCTGAGTCCTTTCTTTTGCAGGTGGGAAAGAAAAGAACCTAAGTGGCAGGAGCTCAGACTCTGGTCCTGATTGGCTAAAGCAGTTTGATGCAGTGTTGCCTGGCTATACCCTCAAGAGCCAGCTAGACATCTTGAGCCTCCTGAAGCAGGTAGGCCTGGGGGTGTAAAAGGAGGGAGTGGAAGGAAAAAGTTGCTGCCTAGGGTAAAGAAGGCAGAGGCTTATTGAGGGAGTATAATCTGGCTGGCAAGGGAGTAGGGGAGTTCGCTGGGAGCTGGCACTAATAATCCTGGACATCCTCTCCTAGGAGAGCCCTGCCCCAGAGCTGCCCACCCAGCACAGCTACACCTACAGTGTCTCCAATCTGGATGTGCGACAGCTCTCGGCCCCACCTCCGGAGGAGCCCTCCCCGCCCCCGTCCCCCTTGGCTCCCTCTCCCGCCAGCCCTCCTGCTGATCCCCTAGTTGAACTTCCCATTGAACCCTTAGCTGAGCCACCAGTGCCCTCACCCCTGCCACTGGCCTCATCCCCTGAATCAGCTCGTCCCAAGCCCCGTGCCCGAGGCCCAGAAGAAAGCGAAGATTCCCGGCCCCCTCGCCTCAAGAAGTGGAAGGGGGTGCGCTGGAAACGGCTACGGCTGCTGCTGACCATACAGAAGGGCAGTGGGCGCCAGGAGGATGAGCGGGAAGTGGCAGAGTTTATGGAGCAGCTTGGCACAGCCCTGCGGCCTGACAAGGTGCCCCGAGATATGCGGCGCTGCTGCTTCTGTCATGAGGAGGGGGATGGTGCCACTGATGGGCCCGCCCGCCTGTTGAACCTGGACCTGGACCTATGGGTGCACCTCAACTGTGCCCTGTGGTCCACCGAGGTGTACGAGACCCAGGGCGGGGCACTGATGAACGTGGAGGTTGCCTTGCACAGAGGACTGCTAACCAAATGTTCCCTGTGCCAGCGAACCGGTGCCACCAGCAGCTGCAATCGTATGCGTTGCCCTAACGTCTACCATTTTGCCTGTGCCATCCGCGCCAAGTGCATGTTCTTCAAGGACAAGACCATGCTGTGCCCAATGCATAAGATCAAGGGCCCCTGTGAGCAGGAGCTGAGTTCATTCGCTGTCTTCCGACGCGTCTACATCGAGAGGGACGAAGTGAAGCAGATCGCCAGCATCATCCAGCGGGGAGAGCGGCTGCACATGTTCCGCGTGGGGGGCCTCGTGTTCCATGCCATCGGGCAGCTGCTCCCTCACCAGATGGCTGATTTCCACAGCGCCACCGCCCTCTATCCTGTGGGCTACGAGGCCACGCGCATCTACTGGAGCCTCCGCACCAACAACCGCCGCTGTTGCTACCGCTGCTCCATTGGAGAGAACAATGGGCGGCCGGAGTTTGTCATCAAAGTCATGGAGCAGGGCCTGGAGGACCTGGTTTTCACGGATGCCTCTCCACAGGGTGAGCATCAGGCCCTTGAAATGGTAACCTGGGCAAGTTTCTCCCTGGGGTCACTTTACAATGACAGTGAATAATCCTGCCCTATCTTAAGGCAGTCTCTTGAAAATCCCAGAGAAGCTGGATGTCATGGTACATTCCTATAATCCCAGCATTCAGCGAGGCTGAGGCAGGAAGAATGGAAGTTTGAGTCCAGTCTGGGCAACTTAATGACTTAGGGAAATGCTGTCAGCAAAAAAATTAAAAAGAGTTGGAGATGTAGCTTGGTGTGAAGGCCTTGGATTCGGTGTCCAGTACTGTTGGGGGGCACTCAGATAATGGGTTTCATCCTCTCAGTTACCTTAAATTCCTTTGTAATTGAAAATATTTTGCTTGTGCCAGGCATGGTGGTACATGCTTGTAATCTCAGGACTTCGGAGGCTGAGGTAAGAGGATCATGCATTTGAGGCCAGCCTGGGCTACGTAGCAAGTTCAAAGCCAGCCTGGACCATATAGTGGGACTCTGTCTCAAAACAATTTTTTTCTTTTCTTGCTTGTCTGATTTCACATTCCAGCTGATTTGCTCATCTTCAGTGGAACTGAAGGTTTCGGTTTGGAAACCCCATCATCCAGTGCACCCAACCTGACCCTAACTTCCTTGTGTTTGTTTTTGTCTACATAAAATTCTTTTGATCTTGGTTTTTGTGTTATTGTTAAAATAACAAGACTACAAGATAGTATTTATTGAGCATTTACTATATAACACAAAATTAAGTGATTTCTATAAGTTATTTTGATCATACAAACCCTATAAGTACTATGATTATGCAAATCTATACAGAAATTTGAATCTTGCAGACAGAGTGAAGTATTTGGCTCAAGGTTCCCTGATGGGTGCTAGAGACCCGAATCCATGCCCTCTCAGCTGCAAAGCATACCTGTTCTTTAAGCAAGCACTGTGACCTCTGCTGGGTCTCTAGGACCTGGGTTTGTTTGTCACTGGCTGTGATTACTTCTGGAGTTTGAAAATGACTTCTTAAAAGAGAATGGGGCCAGGAGGTCAGGAGAGGGTTTTGAAGATCCGCACACCTTCATACCTTCATGACAGCTCAGGAATGGGGCCAGGGTATAGAGGTTGAGGAGCCGAGGCTTCCTCTGAGGGCTCCTCTCTACCTTCTAGCTGTATGGAATCGCATCATTGAGCCTGTGGCTGCCATGAGAAAAGAGGCTGACATGCTGCGACTCTTTCCTGAGTACCTGAAGGGCGAGGAGCTCTTCGGGCTGACGGTGCACGCTGTGCTTCGCATAGCTGAATCAGTAAGCAAGGGGCTGGGAGCCGGAGGTCTGGGTGGGCACTGGGAACCATGGCTCGGCCTCCAGGAGCTCAGGCTAAGGAGAGAACCGAATGTGCCTGCAGCTGCCTGGGGTGGAGAGCTGTCAAAACTATTTATTCCGCTATGGGCGCCACCCCCTGATGGAACTGCCACTCATGATCAACCCCACTGGCTGTGCCCGATCGGAGCCCAAAATTCTTACACACTACAAACGGTGAGCTTGAGGAGCTGGGGCCATGGGCTGTGGGTGTGGGTGTCAGTAGAGATCCTCTGGCCACATTAGGAGGGTTTGGGACAGGTCAGAGTTCCCTCCAGGAAACCAGGGCTTCAGTCAGACCTCAGTGTGTGCAGCTATCACTAAGGTATCCCCTTCCTCCTCTCCAGGCTGCTCCGTAGATGGGGTTTACCACGGGAATAGGACAGAGTTGTCTTGGGCACTCTGGGAATGGTTGCTGGGGAAGGTCTGGGTAGACAGGGCTGTGGGAGAAATTTTATGAACTGTAAAAGGGATCTGGTTATTTCTGTTTAGCTTCTAGGGGGCTTGTGATTCTCCCAAACCTCAGACACCCCATGAATACAGGGGTTACCTTTCCTTCCCGAGGCTGAGTTGGTATAAAAAATAATTAGAAATATAATAGGAAAATAATAAAACCTTACATTTGTATAGCACTTTATACTTTTTTTTTCAAAGCGTTTTCACATCCATTATCTCATTTGATCCTCACAACAACCTTATGAGGTAGGTAGGGCAGGTGGTATGACCCCCATTTTACAGCTGAGAAAACTGAGACCCAGAAAGACTACGTGACTAGACAAAGGTCACATAGCTGGGACCGGACTCTCACCTCTTGACTTATGGGTCACTGTTCTTTCTGTGTACCACAGTAGCCTGACCTTGGGTAGAGGGAGGCAGAATCCACGGTACCAGGGATTTCTTGAAGGCCTGTAGTAGCTCTTAGGCTGCTGCAGTAGAGCGTCAGAGACAATTCCTAGTCAGCTCTCGTCCTTGATGCTCTACAACAGTGGTTTTCAAACTGAGTCCATGTGTCTCAAAAAGACCTGCACACGTAAACTAAGGGGCAGGACCTGGCTCTGGCTCTCCCCACGCTTAATTCCATCTTCCCCAGATTGGATTCTACCAGAATTCCCTTTCCACATAGCTTATGGATTGGAGTTACAGTCAGTATTTTGACAAGGAAAAAAAAATCTGTTTAATAAAAAAACCCAAACGTTTGAAAACCACTGCTCTGGGATGGGCAAGAATTTGACTGGTGCCCGAGGGTGGTGGAAGGCATCCCTCCAGGCACCAGTCATTCCCCTGCACTGAGCCGTCTGCGCAGAGCCCGATGTTATGTCAGGAATGGGATAGTCTGAGGAAAGGCAGGGGTATCACCTTTAGGCTGTGAATTCGCAGCCAGTTTTAATTCAAATCCAGCCCGCTGTGGTAGACACAGCTCCTGTTTCCAGGGCATCCAGCATCTGCAGGAGGTAGGACTCAGACATCGAGCAAACCATCAGCTTAAATTTTAGGCCTGGGCTGCTTGGGGAAGACTTCCCAGAGGAGCATGGCCTTTCGTATGGTTTGGTGGGAGGCTGGGAGAAAGTGAGAAGATGGGGGAGCAGGCTCAGTGTAGGGGAATAGGTGCCCCCCTTTGGTCCTGGGCAGTCTGCCACCTAGAGTGTCAGAAGGGTCCTCCAGAGTGGAGACCCAGGTGGCTCTACTCTACTCCTGAAGCGGCACTTCCATTGCTCGCTGGCAGCACACGCCTCTGTTGTGCAACCCAGGGAGGAGGTGGGTGGTGTGTGCTTGTTCTGGGGCGAGCTGGCTTGTCACGGTCTGTATCACCTCCCAGGCCCCATACCCTGAACAGCACCAGCATGTCTAAGGCATACCAGAGCACCTTCACAGGCGAAACCAACACCCCGTATAGCAAGCAGTTTGTGCACTCCAAGTCATCTCAGTACCGGCGCCTACGTACTGAGTGGAAGAACAACGTGTATCTGGCTCGCTCCCGTATCCAGGGCCTGGGGCTCTATGCAGCCAAGGACCTAGAAAAGCACACAATGGTCATCGAGTACATTGGCACCATCATTCGTAATGAGGTGGCCAACAGGCGGGAGAAAATCTACGAGGAGCAGGTACGGGCTGGCGGAGGGCCAATTCGGTGCAAGGAACAAGAGGCAGCTTGGGTCCGGGGGCCAGACAGAAAGCTGTGGGACAGGAAGTTGGGCTGTATAAGCCCAAAGCTCAACTCTGGTATCCGATTCTCTTGTCCCTTTTTCTGCAACCTCTGCCTTTCTAGAACCGAGGCATTTACATGTTCCGGATAAATAATGAACATGTGATTGATGCCACATTGACCGGAGGCCCTGCCAGGTGAGACAAAGGAGGGATTTTTTTTTTTTTTTTTTTGCAAGACAAGGTCTCACTTTGTAGTTCAGGCTGACTCTGTGCTCACTATGTAGCCCAAATTAGCTTTGGACTTACAGCAATCCTCCTGCCTCTCCCTCCTGAGTGCTGGGATTACAGATGTGAGCCACCACAACCAGCATTGTGGTGTGTGTTACTGATTGCTGGGATGGCAGGTGTGAATCACTGTGCCCAGCATTGTAGTATGTGGTACCGGGGATTGAACTCAGGCAGACACCAGAACCACTGAGCTGAATCCTCACCCTGAAAGGAGTGATTTAAGGTCCCTGTGGGTGGTCCTCTGGGCATAGACCAATAAAAAAGTAACATTGTCTCCACCCAGTTGCTTTGCATCACTGATTATCCCACTGCCCAGGTACATTAACCATTCCTGTGCCCCTAACTGTGTGGCGGAAGTCGTGACATTTGACAAGGAGGACAAAATCATCATCATCTCCAGCCGGCGAATCCCCAAAGGAGAGGAGGTAAGAGGAGGCATTCTTCGTGGGGGACAAAGCTGCTGCTCCTCCTCCTCACCCCTTCTCATCTATTCCCCGAGTTCTGAGTTTTGAAGCCTCTACTCATAGTTCAGACCTCTGCCTGTGCTCCTCTTCTCTGGGGGCAGGTTTTTTTGAAAGAGGGTCTTGCTTTGTAGTTGAGGCTGGCCCTGAGCTCACTAGGTAGCCCAGGCAAGCCTCAAACTCAGCAGTTCTCCTGCCTCTGCCTCCTGAGTGCTGGGATTACAGGTGTGAGCCACCATGCCCAGCACTGTGGTATGTGGTATCGAGGATCAAACCCTGGACCTTGGAATTTTGAGGCAGACTCTGGAACCACTGAGCTAAATCCCTGGCCTGGGGGCAGGTTTTGATTTGATCCTCTTTTCTTTCCAGCTGACCTATGACTATCAGTTTGATTTTGAGGACGATCAGCACAAGATCCCCTGTCACTGTGGAGCCTGGAATTGTCGGAAATGGATGAACTAAGAAGCTTTGAGGCTACCAGGCAGGGGAGTCCCCCTACCCCCGACCTCTTCCCTGAAAGGGATGAGGGGGAAGAGAGGTAGCAGCCAGAGCCAGGACCCAGGGCTGGGGCTGCCGGCTGACCGGAGCCCCTGGAGCAGGAGGCTGGGGCAGAGGGCCCCAGGCCAAGCCCACCCTGGGCACCAGGGACAACCCCCTTCCCCACCACCGGCCCTCAGGCTGGCATCTCTGCCCCCAGCTCCAGGAGGGGCTAGACAGAAGCAGCCATTGGGCATCTCAGGTTTGAGGGGGGATATGGGCCGGGAACTACCCAGAAGCGTCTGGGAGGCAGCAGGGAGGGGAGGAGGATGTGTGGCCGGGCCTCACAGCCCTGCTGCTCCCACCGACCTCTCCGGCCCAATTCAAGGCTGCAAAGAGACTTGACTAAGCTTGACAATCCCAAAGGCCGGGTCCCATACCTGGCCCTGCCTGCCGGGTCCTGCCCCCATCCTCACCCCCATCCCTTCCCTCTCAATCTGTCTCTGTCTCCCTCTTCTCCTCTGTGTTTCTGTCTCTCTATGGGTTGTGTTTCCTTGTTTTCCACTCTGACAAATGCAACATGAATGGGAAAGAGGCATCAAGCTGCCCAGGAGGGCAAGCTGGGCAAGCCGGGCAAGGAGACCCCGCACCCACACCTACCTCATTTAAGTGTTGGATTTTTTGCTGTTTTGAAATGTGAGACCCTCTCCAAGCCCCCTACTGCCCCAACCCTCTCTCCCACCTCACTGCCCTCTTCTGAGTGGGTAGAAGGGGGGTAGGAGGAGGAAGAAAAAACAACAACAAAAAATCCATCTTTGTTTTTAATTATGGGCATGGGATGGTGGTTGAAGCAAATGGTGATGAAGATTGGGGATGACTGGCCCCTGGTTTCTCTAGAACTTCCTTCTCCATCTGGACATGGGGGCAGGAGGAGTGTGCTATACCTAGGACCAGGATATCTCCCTCCTGTTTTCCCAACCTCATCATGAGCCCATTTGCCCTCCAGCCCCTGGATGGGGTGGGTGGGGGCGGGTGAGGGCTGTCCCTGAGTGGCATGCCCGTACCCAGCGAGGCAGGGTGTGGCCCGGAGCTCCCACTTTCCCTCAGTCACCAAACTGCTGCTGGTCTGGTGGGAAGGGGTGGTGATGTGGGGATGGGGAGCTTAGTGTCAGCGCGGGGAGGGTGGGGGGTATTTATCTATTTATACATGGGATTGTACATAGTCTTGTGGGGGCATGGGGGAGCCGGCTGGAGGTGAGAACCCTCCCCTCTCCCCCACCCCCGGGGAGAGCAAATGTAAAACTACTAATTTTTGTGCTTTATATATTCTATATAAATATATCTATTTTCTTTTTACAAAACCAGTTTATAAATGGTAGGGGGTGTGGGGCGGACACATGGAGCTCCCCTTGTGGGGGAGCCCCCTCCATTACCTAACCTACCGCCCTTTTCCTCACCCCCACTCCCCACCCCTGGCTGTGACTGCTGTAAGGTGGGGTATAGAGAGAGGCCGGGCAGTTCCCACCCCGTTGTATAGTTGGACTATGTTATAACGCACAAAAGTGAGCTGGCCCCAGGGGGAGCCAGAGGGTGATGGATTCCCAGCCTTCTTTTCCTTCCCCTTTCTGCCCAAGCTTGTGCTGCAGTTGAACCTCTTCCTGGGGGTAGGGGTAGGTAGGGGGTGGGTGAGGCCGCAGACCTTTCTGGTAGAGAGCCATGGGGATGAAGTTGAAGCTTATATGCAGTTCTCTCCTAGGGGCTGTGGGCAAAGGGCATTTTGTAATTAATATTTTCAAGAATCAGATGTCTGGCGTACAGGGGTGGGCTTCGTGGTGGCAAATGGGCGGGCCTGCTGAAGGGGGAGCACGGTCGCTGTTGTGATTTTAGGTTTGTTTTTGTTTTGTTTTGAATTTGGGGGGTTGTGGATTGATGGGGGTAGGGAGTTTTTTGTTTTTTGTTTTTAAGCTGCTTCCTCAACTCTTCAAGCTGCAAATGTTTAAGACAGTAACACCCCCACTCCCGCAAGAACCACTGTAATTAGATCAGACAGTAGGGAGACTGGGCTGCTGCCCCCAAAGCCACAGCCCTGGGATGGTCCTTTTCCAACAGCAAAAAGGTCCGGGCTACGGCGAGGGGAGATTGGCTCCTTTGAGTCAGGCTCTGGCTGGGGCTTGGGTCCTGGGGATCAGGAAATGGACGGGGCAGACTTTGTAAGCATATGCTAGATATCCGATAGTCCTGTAGAATTTAGTGAAGAAACCTTATACAGTTTTTAATTTTTATATAAACTATAACTCAGATCCAAGCTACAAGGTTGGAATTTTGGTTGTTGGTTTTTTTAAGTACCCTGCCTGTATAATTGCATCAGAACCCCCCCCCCGTGTTTGTATTTTGGGTTGGTTTACACTTGCACATATTCAATTTTCAGTTTTTTCCCCCTTTACCGTCTTCTACTCTCACCTCCAGGACCCTCCCCCTTTTTAAAAAATAAATCGCTGACAAGTGTGAATCCCGTGAAGACTTTATTTTGTGTTGTGTGTATCCTGTACAGCAAGGTTGGTCCTTCGTAACAACGGATGAAATGGTTCCCTTTTTTAAAGCGCCCTCTCACCCCCCACACCCCCTCCTTGGCATGTTTTGTATCAGCGATCATTCTGAAGTGTACATAATTTATGTTGCGAGAGGCAAAGGGCAAGTTTTGGATTTTGCTTCTTCCAAGTTTGTTTTTAAACGACAAATAAAAAAAAGAACATTTTAAATACAAGCGGCTCTGTCCCGTGACCCTCGCCGTCAGCAGGACCTGTGACGTCCTCGAGCATTCGGGGGAGGGCCGGGCCGCCCCCGGAAGGGTGGGTTCCCTCCCCTTCCACCCTGAGCCTGCGCCTGTCCGTGACGTAGGCGGAAGTGGCGTCATGGCGCCGGATATGGGGCGGGGCCTGCCCGAACTTCCTGAAACGAAAAGACCAAGTCGGCCCCTCTTGCGATGGAGACGGTGAGAAACCCAGGAGGGCGGCGGGGGGCGCTGTGGAGCCTGAGGACACCCCCCCACCCAACTCGGAGATGGGGAGGCTGGGCCGGAGCTGGCGCTAGAAGCTGCCCGGTGTCGGTCCAATCCTGAGACCCTGCTCCTCCACTCCTTCGCTGGGCGCATCTCTTAGGACTGGGCTCCGCCTGTGCTTGAGTTCGGCGGTACCGGACCGAGCGAGCAGCGATTTCTGTTTCTCTCTCTGGTGCCTACAAACGCCATCGCAGGCTCAGGCCTCTGTTTCCTTAGCATTCAAGGTCTCTCTCACATTTGCATGGGAGAAGGGTTGTGATCCGGCTTTACTGAGTGAAGGACCCCTCTTGCAGGTGGACTGTGATTCCTGCAATCCTTGGCAGAAAGGCACATCTGAGAAGACTTTTATTGCATCAGACAGGTCATATTCCTTTTTTCAGATCGAGGATTGACGTTTCCGTGAAGGAGGGAATATTGTAGTGTTAGAGGCCACACTGTTCCTTGGACAAGTTTAGGTCATGCCCTCATCTGCTTAGCCAGGCGTGTTGACATAGGTCATTCTTGGCGAGCAGGCATTGACCAATTGTGGCAGGTCCTTGTCATCCTCCCACAGATGCTACAGGTTGCCTGCTACATTTTTGGACCCGCCTCACTCTCGGCCTTTTTCGGAAACCTTTCCTATCTACTTTTGGCTTGACAGTTTTTAACTATGAGTCTTCTGTCAGACAGAGTAACCCTTCTCAGGTTGGTTTTTATCATCTATTGTTGCAATTGTATGAGGACTGAAAGTTCACTTTTTTTTTTTGGATCACTTACATGTCCAGAGTAATTCTTTATCACACCCTTTCTCAGTCTGGAGAGATGTGGTATGGTTTCCCTTAGATTACAAGAAGGCAGACCAAGGGTATCAGTTTCTACAGAGTGGGAGAATTTTGACCAAGAGTAACAGTCTGATTGTCTTGAGTTGTATCATTTTTATTTGTGAATGTATCATGGTTTTTAAAGCATTTTTATAATTTATACCTTATGTTCTATATACTGGATTACGTTCAAAGAAGAAGAAAAGGAAAATGCCCACTTTGAAAGTACTTGGCCTAACTGGAGTGGGGTGAGGGCAGGCCAGTGATAGCTGTTACTTAAGATAAACCATGCAAATGGGCTGAAAGCATAGAGAGGGAGAAAGTACAGTAGATGTAAGAGAGGTCTTTGAAGATTAACTAAGAGAATATAAATTGTATACAGAGAATAATGAAGGGTGAGCCAGTGGTTTGATGTTAGAGGAGCTGTGATTTGGGTTATGATAGGAGAAAAGACTATAAAAGTAGGCTAAGAGTAGGTTGGAAGTAGTAGACACCATACTGTTCTAATTTTGTTTTGTAATAAGGGGACACATCAAAGATTTCTGACCAAGGCAGATGAGTATAGTTTGGGAATGTTCTTTAAAAGTTTTCTGTCAATGAACTAAGCCATTGCAGAAGACAGTGTTTGTTTCTAGATGCTGGAGATGAAAATCCCTTCCAAACTGGAGGTGCTCTGGTAAGAGCACTTGGTAAAACACAAAAGGTTCATTGAAAAGAAGGTAGAATTGCAACAGGGAGATCAATTTAGAGAATGCTGTGGAAATGGAAGTAAAAGCCTAAAACTATGAAAGTGGGGAGAAAGAGATTTGAGACATATCTAACATTAGCGTAGTGCCTCAGATCTACTTATTGAGAGTAGAGAAGTTGACCTCAGTTTTAGGGACCTGAGAAGATAGCAATGAGGCCAAAAAACAAAACAAAAAAAATGGAAATGACAATAATGGTAAGAATAATAGGGCAGGATGTGGTGGCACATGCCTGTGATCCTAGCACTTGGGAGGCTGAGGCGGGGGGGGGGGCAGTATTGTTGTGCCTTCAAGGCCAGTTTGAACTACCTTGTGATACCAGTATCAAAAAACAAGAAAAATCCCAGCACTCGGGAGGCAGAAACAGGAGGATTGCTGAGTTTGAGGTTTGCCTGGGCTACACAGTGAGCTCAGGGCCAGCCTGAACTGCAAAGCGAGACCCTGTCTCAAGGAAAAAAAAAAAAAAAAAACCCCACAAGAAAAAAAGAATAGAATTTGAACTGGGTGTGGTGGCACATGACTCTAATACCAGCACTTGAGCCTTGAGTTTGAGGACAGTCTGGGCTACATAGTAATTTCAAGACCAGCCTAACTACATAGTGAAATCCTGTTTTAAAAAGCAAAAGAATAATAGGATTTGAAGGAAATATTTTGTTTTCTATTAAAACATTTTGAAGAGTCACTGTGACATCTGTAATTGCCAAACAATTGAAAATGTGGATCCTGAGTGTGGAAGACATTGTAAGCCCATATAGCTTTTGTCTGTGAAACATTTTGTACTGTTGTAGTTCAGTACCTTCTCAGTGCCCTAAGTTATTAGAAGCAGTAACGGGTGGTCATAATTTCCACTTTTGTGCAGAGAAATAGGTAGACTCTTGTGTTGATATCTGACCTCTGGCTGTGTCTCTCGTCTCTAAAACTTAGTGTTAGGTCTCCATGTTCACATCAGTGTGCATCATTATTCAGAAATTTTAAAAAATAATTGTGAATTATAATCAACATTCTGTGCTCGATGGCAGGGTACACAAAGTATAAGATAGTTGTAGGTTCCAGGAATTTATAATCTGTTTGGATAGATAATGGGAAAAATAACTGTAGCACAATGAGGTAGTAAGTATCATATGATGAGAGAGAGCTGTAATTTCTAGAAGTGGCTGTTTCTGTATTTTATATAGATTTTTGTGAGGTCATGGTATACCACATGTGTATTTACCATGAAACAGCCCTCTTCCTGCCTTTAAGTAATGAGGCTATTTTTCCAATAGCCTTGCCAGAAATGCCAGGGCAAGCTGATAGTCTTAGCAGCCCAGAGAGGAGAAGGGTAGATTATCTGCTTCCTGCTGCATTAAGGGAGGGTAAGATTAGGGCAGTCCTGTCAGCTTGACCCTGCCTGACAGCTGACTTCCTAGGTTCAAGCTAAGGCCTTTAACTGGATGTTACCACCAAAGCTACAGATGTGAAATATGACTAGGGTTATTACCTAGAATAAATGGAGCCAAAACCATTGTTGCCAGGGAATAAAATTTTCATGATCCTGCTTGGGTTCCTAGTTAATAATGAAATTTCCAAATGCTCGCACTTGAGGGAACAGAGATGATTCTGAAAATTTGTCTGTACTTGAAGCATTTTTCTTGAGGCCATCCTAGGGTACATAGTAAGTTCAAGGTCAGTCTGAACTATATGATGAAACTGAGGCCCCGTCTCAAAAAAAAAACCCACAAACAAAGCAAGCACTTTCTAAGATCAGACTATTTTGGGAAAGGAAACTTGAAAATTCAGTATCCCCCTTTGACTAACAAGGATCTGAGAGAATTCAGGTGTGCGATTTCAGAATTTATATTCCTTATCTGTTCTTCAGTCATTCAAACTTTGGTTCTCTGGCTAACAGTCAGCTACTGAGATCTCACCAGATGTGTCCCTCTTTCAATGTTATGGGGTATGTCTATGGTTCTAGCATCCACAATTAATTTAAGTGAGTGTTTGGGGGCAGACAGTATCATCTTTCTGGCATCTATGTTGTAATATAGTCAATTTGAGTGAATCTTGTAGAGTCAGCCCTGAGCTCAGATTTTTTAGCTTTTTTTTTTTTGCTTTTTGGAGACAGGGTCTCGCTTTGTAGTTCAGTCTGGCCCTGAACTCACTATGGTGCCCAGGCAAGCCGCCGCGAACTCAGCAATCCTCCTGTCTCTGCCTCCCGAGTGCTGGGATTACAGGCGTGAGCCACCACGCCCAGCATTATATGTGGTTACCGGGGATTGAACTCAGGTCCTTGAGTTTGCAAGGCAGGCGCCGGAACCACTGAGCTAACCCTCCGGCCCAGATTTTTTAGCTTTTAAGACCTGTTTCATTAGGCAGTGTGGAACTTGAGTTTTGGAACCACCAAGATATATATTCAAATCCCTGCTTCACTTCTTACTAGCTTTACAATGTTGCATAGGCTGATAAACATTTCTTCTCACATCCTCTCTGCTTCTCTCCTACCCCTCTTCCTCCTTTCTGTTCTTCCCACAGTTTTTCTCTCCCTGTCTGCCCCCCCCCTTCTCCCTTCCCCTCCGTTTTTAATTTGAGACAGGGTTTCGCTTTGTAGTTCAGACCAGCCCTAATCTCACTATGTAGCCCAGGCAAGCCTCGAACTCAGCAATCCTCCTGCCTCTGGGTCCCAAGTGCTGAGATTCCAGGCGTGAGCCACCACACCCAGCATGGGGTTATGTGGTAGTAGGGATCAAACTTGGGACCTTGGGCCGAGGATTTAGCTCAGCGGTTCTGGTGTCTGCTTTGCAAATGCAAGGTCCCAAGTTGGAACCCTGGTACCACATACCACAATTTCGGGCATGGTGGCTCATGCCTGTAATCCCAGCACTCAGGAGGCAGAGGCAGGAGGATTGCTGTGAGTTCAAGGCTTGCCTGGGCTACATAGTGCGTTCAGGGCCAGCCTGAACTACAAAGTGAAACCCTGTCTCAAAAAAGAAAAGAAAAAAGAAAAACATAAAACAAACTTGGGGCCTTGCTCTTGCCAGGAGATCCCAGCACAGCTGAGCTAAATCCCTGGTCCTTTCTTCCCCTTTTAATTGTTGGTATCCAGATTGAATGCAACCGAGATTAAGGTGAATCTGTGTTTCTCTTGTCTTTCTAGGTCACTTCAGGTAGCTCCTCAGCTCAGGAAAATGAGCATCCTGAAGGTAAGTTTGCCTTACAGTTAACTGAAGAAAGGAAAGCAAGCACGAAAATAATAATACCCTACCTGACTTTTCAGAAGTTTTTATGAGCTTTAGTTATTTCTAGAATCTCCCCTGGGAAAAGCAAAGCTGTGCAGAGTGAGGGTGATGAATATCTTCAGTTATTAAACCAGTAGAGAGAAACTTCTGAGCTACAAGAAAACTCCCATAGGCAATGCTGGGCTTGCTGTTTCTTTGTTTTGTTTCTCTTCTCTTTCTTTCTTTCTTTTTTTTTTCCCCCGTACTAAAAATTGATCCTGCACTTTTCTCACAGAGCTATATCCTTTTTAAATTTTGATTTTGAGTCAGTGTCTTCCTAAGATGCCCAAGATGAGCTAAAACTAATCTTGCCTCTGCATCCTGGAGTACAGAATTACAGGCATCATGCCTCGTGGCTAACCATGTGCTTTTGAAGTCCCTGCTATTTTCTGAGTAGAAATAGTGCAAGCTCGGGCCGGAGGGTTAGCTCAGTGGTTCCAGCGCCTGCCTCGCAAGCGCAAGGGCCTGAGTTCAATCCTGGTAACCACATACAATGCTGGGCATGGAGACACACCCACCAACAAATTTGAGCACAGCCTGGGTTACTTAGCAACTTAGTGAGATCCTGTCTCATCTCAAAATACAAAAAATTGGGGATATAGCTCAGTGTGAAGGCCCTGGGTTGAATCTCTAGTGCAGTCACACAAAGCAAACCCATCCCACAAAAACCTGAACAAACATGAAAAGATAACCTAAGAGGTCTACTGTCTAAATAATAAGGGTTACAGAAGAAGAAAAATGTCGACATAGGAGGAAATAATGGAGAAAAATCCAAGAATATTTCATGAAACTGAAAGACATTAGTTTTCATATTGAATGAACCTACTGAATACTCAGTACAGTAGATGCAACTGACTTGCCTAAAGCATCTTCAGATTTCAGAACACTAGAAACAGGATCCTATGAGTTTCCAGACAAGAAAAAGCAAGTCAGGGCCAGGCATTTAGCTCAAGTGGTACTGCACATACTTTGGAAGCACAAGAGCCTGAGTTCGACCCCTGGTACCAACAAAAAAAAGAAAAAGTCAAAGAGAATTGGAACTTGGCCCCGGGGATTTAGCTTAGTGGTTCTGGCATCTGCCTTGCTAGCACAAGGTCCTGAGTTCAGTCCTGGTAACCACATACCACAATCCCAGGCATGGTGGCTCATGCCCATATTTCCAGCAATCAGTACCACATACCACAATGTCAGGTGTAGTGGCTCATGTCTGTAATTCCAGTACTTGGGAAGCAGAATCAGGAGGATTGTTGAAATCAAGGCTAACCTGGGCTACGTAGTGAGTTCAGGGCCACCCTGGACTACAAAGTGAGACCCTGTCTCAAAACAAAACAAAACAAGGGATAACCAAAAAAAGATAAAAACATGGGATACAGAAAAGAGGAATGCTAGTAGAGGAGAGATGTGAGAGAGAGACCACTGAACAGTGACGGAGGAAGATCTTGGAATGGCAGCATTGCATACCAGGCAAACCAGCCCAGATTGGGGCAGGTCAGGTGGCTCCAGAGAGACTCCTTTGGCAGTTTAAATTGATAGAATGTGGAATGTAACACATTTACAAGGGTCATCTTGTAGTACCTGATGGGACTGTCCCAGCTGCCTGGCGGGAGCATATTAAACGGTTGGTGCAGTCTTGGAGTTGACTCAGTCATAAGTACTCTAAGCAAACAAAAGGAAAAGACCATTATTAACTCCAGGAAAAACAGTTATCAAAGAAGGAAAAAGTCAGAGTTTACTATTTCATTTAGCTTTGGTAATCAATGTTTAGCCAAAATGGTGTAAGTATTATTATGGTGTAACCAATATTAGCGTTTAACTCTTGGACGAATGGGAAGCGAGGAGGGTGAGAAGAGGATGGTTGTGATGGAATTCTGGTAGAAAAGAGAACTAAAAGTTCTCATCTTCCTTCTTAGGAAAATAGATATTGCTCAAAAATGAAAAAACAATAGCAAGTGGCTATCAAGCCTGCAATACAATGACATAGGAACAAACACTGAAATAACCAACTGGAAGAAGTCAGTGTGGTCTTCTTGGGTCGGATAGAACAGGAAGAGATGGGTTTGAAGCATTCTTGCCACTTACTAGTGGTGTGACCGTGAGCAGTGTATTTAACTACTGTACACATGTTTTGTCATCTGAAATACCAGGACAGTACTTACTTTATAGATGTACTGTAATGAAGCCAGGCGTGATGGTGCATGCCTGTAATCCCAGCACCCGAGAG
>PVIC010014333.1:0-36729 GCA_004025085.1 Thryonomys swinderianus | reverse complement strand
ACAATGCTGGGCGTGGAGACTCACGCCCACCAGCAATCAACACCGCATACCACAATGCCGGGCGTGGTGGCTCATGCCTGTAATCCCAGCACTCGGGAGGCAGAGACAAGAGGATTGCTGAGTTCGCGGCGGCTTGCCTGGGCACCATAGTGAGCTCAGGGCCAGCCTGAACTACAAAGTGAGACCCTGTCTCCAAAAAAAAAAAAAAAAAAAAAAAAAAAGCTGTTTCTAAAGACTAGCCACAAATAAAAATTAGAATTCTAAAAAAATCACAGTATTTGAAATAGCATCCACAAAGAACGTTGAAGATAAATCTAAGGTAATACAAGGTTTATATACTAAACTACAAGACTACAAGATTTTTATAGAGAGAAATTTAACAGAACTTAGGTGAATTGACAAATTATCAAATTTGTGGGTTTTTTTAAAGATCAATATTACAAAGATTTCAGTTAATAAAGCTAGACATATTCCTTCCTTATGGTCTGTCAATTCTACTCATAAATTTATTCAAGAAGAATGAAAAGATACATTAACAGAAAGACATCCATTAAGTTTTCTTTCCCCCAGGAACCACGGATCAAACTCAGGACTTTGGGCTTGCCAGGCAGGTGTGGCACTACTAAGCTACATCCCCAGCCCAAAAAATCCATTAATATTCATACCAATCCTATTTATAATAGCCAAAAACTGGAAGTAACTCAAATGTCCGGTGATAGAAAAACTCTGAGTAAATTGGGACATGTTTATATGATAGAATACTACTCAATCGATAAAACAACCACTTACAGACACAATGATGAGAGTACATCTCAACATCTCAAAAGCATCATGATGAGTAGGAAAAACAAAAAAACAATATATGAAAGTATAGAACTTCCATTTATATGAAATTGCACAATAGGCAACACCTAGCTGCAGTGACAGGAAGTGGGTAGTTCGTACACTAGGCTGGTGGAGGGAGTAACCAGGGCAAAGAGAGAACTTTGTGGTATGTTGGAGATGTGAACCTGACTGCCAAGGTGATTACAAAGGAACATGCTCCTTTCAAAATTCACCAAAATATATCCTTCACATTGGTGCAGTAAATTTTAATTCTAAAGTCAAAACACTTAAAAAATCACCAGCTACAGGCATACCTCCTCCATCCTTCCTGGGCATTGCTCTGTCATATTTGTATGGATCAGCATCTTGGGTCCAACACAGAGGAAAACCAGAGCAAGCTGGGCCCATGTGACTTCACTTCTGTCTCCTCCTATCCCTCTCACAGCCCCTGCTCCTCAGTTTGTATTTTGGGGAGGTAAACAGTAGGCCCAGGAATCTGAATGTTTAAAAGCTGCACAGGTGGATTACTTTGCAGAATTCCTCTCCAAGTGAACTGTGCGTGTTTAAAATTTATCATATGGCTTATGCAGACCCCAAATTTCATGAGATTCCACTCTTAGGTATACTTACTTGTTTCCTAGACCTGAAAAAAAGGCATCGATTATTTATAATGCATGCTTCACGGGAGTCTGATGGAGTCAATACCACAGGCAAAAAGGCCTTCATGGTTGCTGAGGCACCAGGACAAGGAGAGAAGCCTCCTTGTTCTCTGATTTCAGGAGCTCACTAGTGAGGTCCTTACCCTGAAGGTTCCCATAAATAAGCATACAGGATCCCAAGAAGCATGAGGCATCCAGATATTCAGCTGTTGGGAAGACAATAGAATGGTCAGCAGATTGTCAAAGGCAGCAAGTTCTCCCCATAAAGGTAGCCGCTGTTGGGTTTAAAAAGATTCCGTTTATGCAAAGTCACCCTTTATCTTTTGGAGGAGGATCTAGAAATAGCTAACTGGGAAGCATCAGCTCACTTCCCAGAACTGTTCAACTCTTCCATTCTTCTTCATCAGGAGATCCAGAGAAGGAGAAGTGTGGAGAAGGAAGAAAGACAAACTGCTCTCCAGGTTCTGGGTAGAAAATTTCAAGACTTCCCCAGGGCCCAGTCCCATGGCTTACACCTAAAAGCCTCCAGGTCAGTTTCACTGACCGACTAGAGTGAGGCGGAATGCCTGTGGTCAGCTCCCCCATCAGCACAGAAGCAGTCACCTTTTCACAGTTGTAGTTTTGATAGTACAAAAAGGTCTACATTTTTCCTTTAACATACTTAAATGGGAAAACTAGAAGTAAATCAGCCTATGAATTCTGTCAAGAATGTACTTTGAATATATGTTTGTCATGAATACCCATAATGGCGGTATGATGTGGTTTTCTCATGATAAGACAGTTCTTACACAACCATGGGGCTTTTATTTATGTAAACTTCACAGTAAGTAGGTACATAATGTTTTTGTATAGAAATAGTACATAAATATGTTCATCCCCAAAGTGAAACAAAATGTAAGCATAGTTTCAGGTAAAATGACATCTTTCAAGTTTTTCCAATTTTTGCTGCAATATAATGTTGATCCTGTTTGAGTGTGTGTGTGTGTGTGTGTGTGTGTGTGAGTGTTAATAATTTTACCTTTTGATTTCTCTTTAGTTCTGCACATCAGTTTTGCTGTGAGAGGATATGTTTCTATTGACAGGGGCTGGGAGAAATGGCAACTCTAGAAAGTGCCTTGCATATGGAATTGCAATTAATTGACTGAGAAAGAGAGAGACATGAATCAACTTCTATAAAGGGCCAATAGAGAAAGCAAGTTCTAGCATGCAGCTGTGAAGAATATATGTGTAAAATCATCTTTAAACTGAAGGAGAAGGAAAGTTACTTCCGACCCAGTTGGGCTGTCAGGAGCACTCCTGTGGTTTACCTTATGAGACCACAGAATGAATTATGAAAACTAACTTGCTTGACAAGGACAAATGTGCTTAGACACCACAGGTGTCAAAGCCATGTGACTCTCAGAAGTAATGCCCACTTCAAGTCCAGGTTACTATTGTATCCTTCTGAATTTCAACTTCTTACACTTAAGCTTATGCAATAGAATCTACTAGTCAGTATTGTTATTTTGGGTTTTTTTTAGGCTGATAGGTAAATATCATGTATCCTTTTGAACTGTTATCAATTGCTGCTTGTATTGGCCCAGTTAAATTTCCTGACTTGGGAAAGACATGGGTTTGTAACTTACTGTAGAATCTGTATTTGAGGCTATTCAAGACATAGCTTAGGTCAGATTGTACCCAAAGTAGATGACAATGGTGCTTCCTTTATTACTTGAGCCTGAGCTGTATCTTTTTATCACTTCCTTGCTTTTTTTCCTAAGCATGAGAATACTTGAGTCATACCTTGCACCTGTCATAAGCACCTTAAACAATCAAGGGACTTTTATCTAGTTTTTAGACATAAAAAAGCAGAGGGTAAATAATAACCCTCTCAAAGAAATGAAATATTTGGTACATGTTAAGCATACAACTAAAATGCTCAGAGCAACTATAGCAAAGTCATGAAATACAGTTGTCACCTCTGTTTTCTAAAACAGCAAGTAAGAGCAGTTATGTCCTCTGTCAAGGTCTCACAGCTAGCTAGTGATATGGCCAGGATTGGTCTGCTAGACTTCAGAGTTCTCACCTTCCCCTTGCACTTGCTGGACATTCCTGTCTCCAATTGTCAGTCTGACAACACCTCTCTATTAATTCCACCTCTATCTTAACTCTGACTCCATTTAAACTTTTTTTGGTTAATTATTAATTCAGATATAATGTTTTAATATACTCATTAAAAATATATGTGGCCAGGCTAGAGGGTTAGCTCAGTGGTTCCGGTGCCTGCCTCACAAGCACAAGGTCCTGAGTTCGATCCCTGGTAACCACATATAATGCTGGGCGTGGAGACTCACGCCCACCAGCAATCAATACCACATACCACAGTGCCCGGTGTGGTGGCTCACGCCTGTAATCCCAGCACTCGGGAAGCAGAGGCAGGAGGACTGCTGAGTTCGAGGCTTGCCTGGGCTACATAGTGAGCTCAGGGCCAGCCTGAACTACAAAGCGAGACCCTGTCTCAAAAAGAAAAAAAAAATATATATATATATATATATGTATGTGTGTGTATATATATATATATATATATACATATACATATATATATATATATATGTATATATATGGCCTCAATTCGGGTACAGACTACATCTTTGAAAAGAATCAAAATATTTTGTGCATCATAACATCTGAACTTTTCATTAGAAATTAACACAAGTTAAATAGACATAAACATATTTCTTCACAGAGAACTCATAACTCCATATCTCCTAAGAAGATCAAGGAATGACTTTGAAGATTAATGGAATTAACTTTAAAAAGTGATGAAAATTTCATAAGGTGGAAAGTCTCATAAGACATAAAACAAACTTAAACACAACTTAATGAAAATTTTAGAAATGAAGCTGTAGGGCCACCTGAAGTACCCTTACTTTACAGAATTGTTTAACAAAAGATAGAAAGGCATGTTGAAGGGAAAAAAAAGAAACCTTACTGAATCTGGATGTGGTGGGGACCCCTGTACTCCCAGGACTCTGGGAAACTGAGGCAAGATGATTGCAATTGGAGTTTAGCTTGGACAATTTGGTGACACAGAGAGACTTTGTCTCAAAATAATAAAAGAAATGGGTGTGTTGGATAGAGCTTAGTGTGAAGGCCCTGTATTCATTCTCTAATAATGAAAAAAAAAACACAAAACAAAAAAAATCTTGTCAAAGTACAAAGGTCTAGATAGACTAGTTTTGATGACTTGCACATTACTTTCTGTACCTTGACTGAACAAATACTTAACCTAGACCCAATGGTTGACCTTTACTTAAAAGGTAAATAATCATCTACAGTTCTTGATGTACAAATGACTCACTGGTGACCACTGTCCAAGAGCACTGCCCTGTATAGATGGACATCTGCTTAATAATTAACTTCTGCCATGAATCCAGTCAGTTTGGGGACTGAGCAAATAATTCATGAGTCAAGAATTGGTTTTTTCCTCTGCTACTTATAGTATCTCTGCTGCAAGAGAATGCTATGGCAACCAGGGTATAGAAAAGTGATTGAAGGATGTTGCTAAATTCTGACGAAAGCATTCTTCAGGAAGTACTGAAGCTAGAGGAAAATGAATATGAAACAGAAATTAAGTCTTAAAGAAAAAAACCCCACAAAATTAAAGGGAGAGGGTGCCAGAAAACTTGTCTTTTAGGAGACAGACAAAACTTCACAGATGTTAAATGAAATGAGAGAAGTTTCTGGGTAACACAGAATACAGAATTGTAATAGATCCACAATTGAGAGAGTTTTGAGGACATCAGCTAAAATTAGGTAACTTTTCAATCACACTTTGAGCAGGTAGGATTTGCTAACCGAATGTCACAAACCATCACCATCATCTTCCAGAAGCATCTAGTAAATGTTAATTGTGGATGAGTGGTTAGGTCTTGTTTTGTTTGGTTTTGTTTTTGCTATACTTTCATATTTTTAGTTTTTACCCAGCATGTCATTTTATTACACATTGGGCACACAAAAAATTTTTTCAGTCGCATTGTTATGATGACAAAGATCAACATGTACAGGAACATAGAATGGGGACAAACAGTAGAGGATAGCCTAAAGTATATCACTGAATAGTTATTCAATGAAGAGGTCTCCTCAACACGAACTACGACTGGCATCAAGATGGCACCAAGGAAGGAGCCAGACAGTAGCAAAGGATGAGCTTTCTTCTGAATTTCTGCGAGGCCCCTGGGGGAAGAGGAATGTATGTAAGAATGTTTCTAATGATGGATGAAAGACAATCATCCCCAATGTTCTGGGGAAAAGGAGGGCTCAGTGTAGGGCCTCATCCAGTGTATGATACCTGACATAAATATATGGAAATAAGGGGTCAGCTTACAGGAAGACATCAGGAAAGATAGCAGTATGTAGCAGACAGCTTCAAATATTGCTGAAGAAACAAGTTTTAAACAACTCCAAAAACCTTCCTCTGGGGAGAAAGGGGGACAGAGTTGGACATTGTGGATTAGAATATTTTGAAAACAGATTCCTCTTCTTCTTTGTTGACATTTCTAATATCCAGGTGTGGAAATTCCCATAGGAAAAAAACACTTGCACACAGGAGTGAGCATAGTTGGCACTAAGTAAGACAACCTCCTTGCACACTGAAATTAGAAAATCTGAACAGGAAAAGAATAGCAAATGAGGAAAATGAAGTTTGGTTACCATCAACTACATTTGATTTCAGCCCAAGAACTTCACTACTGGTCTGACACCGTCCATTAATCAGCTATATGACCACACAGAGTGAGTCACTTTGGCACTTTTAATTCATGGCCTACCAGTAGAACATCTCTGGTAGAGAAATTAACCAATTGGCCAAACTCGTGAAATAACATAAGCTGGGATTGATGGTGTAAGTGTCCACACTGCTTGAAGATTATAGTAGGAACTCACAGAGGACTAGGATGCTCAAACACACAGGGAACTTCCTGGTACCAGAACAGAGTGGATTAGACAATAACTGCAGAGACAGCTCCCCCAAAAAAGCCTGCGAATGGTTGGCTCATCTATGGCAAAATCCCAGCAAGAAGCAGAAAAGGAGGGAATATGGTTTCCAGCTGGGCTGATGTCTAGTAATTGGTCTCTAAGAAGCAACAATTACTTTTCAGGTGTCCTGTCAATGAAGACCTAAATGCATGCCGCACTCTAAAAAATTCCCCAACTATTTGTTATCCGCAAATCCATTACTTCCAAATAGCCTATGGCTCTTGGCCCTAAAACACTGAGATTCACCCCCTTCTTGCTAAATACCTAAAAAGGGAGGGAAAGGACAATGGAGAGGAATATGCTAACCCATCAGTCAGTTCACTTCCATGACTATATTCTCAGACCCTTTGTCCCCTCTCAGTCAGTATTAACTATACAGTCCAATTAAACCTAGCTCTGGGTGTCCACAGGGATTCTTTTCATACAAAAATGCAATTCTGCCCAAGATTCTCGGCATTACCTAATGGCCTGCATAGAATCAGTGTGATGGTCTCCGGCTGGTTCCCAGGGGACAAATTGATCACCATGGCAATAATCAGAGGCTCGGGCCCCACGGAAGGGTAAGGTAAAATCCACAAAGCCGAGCCAAAGCGCATCTGATTATCTCGGGAGGCTGCCCCCTTGGAGTCGGCTGTGCTGCGCATTAGGCTGTTCCTCCGCATGGACGCATGGACCGTGCCAGATTGCGGAGCGAAGCATACAGTTGGAGAATGAGTAAGGAAAACATGCCAACCTCTGACACAGCCTGGCTGTCTCTGCTCCCGCAGCCTGGGTCAGCGCAGTCTGCCTAAGACCTGTTCAGCCTAGCAAAGGCGCTGACGATCTTCACAGAAATACAACCGGATAGAAATCAGTCAACCACGTCACTGACTCTGTGGCAAGAGGAAAATGCAAGAAGTGTGAAGCTCTGAAAATATTAGAGGAAGCTGTGTGAATCTAAATCTAAATCGACTGTCATGACACATGGTTAGGTTTGTACAGAACGTCTGCCGAGTAACTAGTCAAAGGACATGCTATAATTAATTGAAATATTTTTCTGCTATATTTGTTTATATTTTTATAGTTTTGAGGTTCTAGGCCCTGCACACACTAAGCAAACACTCTACCACTGAGCCGTTCCTCGAGTCTTTACACCATTACATTGACCCTGGATAGACTAGCAACTTTGGCTTGAGAGGTCCTTTGAAAGGAAATAATAATAAACACAGAGCTAACGGGGAAAGATAAAGAAAACCTGCTTCAGTTGTGTGACCTCCCTAATGTAACATAAACGTACAGTGTTCCAAACAGGAACAAAAACGCAGTTTTTTGTTTTTGTCTGAAGTCAGGATGTTCTTACTGAATAACCCTGGGTAAAACTGCTATGGCCTACATAGCATCTGCATGCTCCTGGCTACTCACTGGAAGGCACGTGCATGCTCTTCTTTATTTCTCTGTGCATGCAGGGACTTTCAAGACACACACGCTCACCCACTACTGGCATTCAGGGTTGTGAACTCTCTAGGGATGGTCCTGTGTGAACTGTCAAGGGAGAGACTTGTTTTCTAAACCGTCATCGGAAACCCCACCCTTTGGAGGTCAGGGGTTGGCATGTGCCCCCATCAAACAGGAAAGACATGAGCGAATAGTCATTGGCTTCCCAGGGCCCATGCAGTCAGCTCTGCATGCAGAAATAGTTCCTTTCAGGACTTTAATGAGCACCCTGAAAACAGCACTGAACCTAAGCACAGAAGAGTTTCACAATTAGAAACTGGAGTTGTCTACTCTCCTACTTTTCTGTCACATTTTTGTCCTGGGTGTTAATAGGTCCTTCCAGTTCTTCTTAATGAATCCCTTCAAAAGATCGCAATTAAAGAATTTCAGTGATGCTGTATGTACTACATGGGGTAAATCATATCTCATATCTGTAAAAATAAATCCCATCTTTTTATTCCCTTTCAGAAAGTCACTCTACTGTGTTAGTGTAATTTGTATAAAGTTACATGCAGATTTGATGTGTTCTGTAGAAACGTTCCTTGTTTTAAGCCACTGCTACTTAAATATCATCTTAGCCTCTTCTTTGCTATGACAATCACATAGATATGACTGATTTACTTGATCTGTGAGCTTCAATTTCCTCATCAGTGAAAACATGAGATCTGCATGTGTACCCCACAGGTTCTCTGACAGGACTACCTCCTAGGTATGTAACAATCTCTCCTCAAATATGGGTTATTTCTCCATGATTCCCTTGAGCTAATAACAATACTTTTTATCAAGGCTTTCTGTTTAATCTCCTTAAGTAACAAAGTTCTAATTTACTACTTCATGATAACAAAAATGACAAAAAAGAGTATTTTAACCCCCTTGGACTCATAATTTAATGAGTCATTGAAACACTGAGGCACAACACCCCCATCTACATGCTTCTTCACAGATACGTTTGTCTTCCAAAGCCACTGTCATTTCTCACTTGAGAAGGACAGCACACTTCCTTTAAAGAAGCCACCGCTCCCTGGGGCATATAACCTCTGCAGCGTGGGGTGCTGAATTCAAGTCAGTTCCCCCCTTTCAGCTGTGTCATCTCCAGAAGGCCTGAGAACTCGTGGCATCTCAGGTTTCTAGCTTGTCCTATAGGTCAGATACACTCATCAGGAGCTGCCAAAGGTCCAGGTGGATTTGCTGAACTAATGAGGATCTATCTCCTCTGCTCACAGCATAGATACCTTCCAGGCCTCAGACCTAGTATTATGTTTGTACTTTTTATTTATCTTCTTTGGGAGCTGTTTGGTTTGAAACAGGGTATTGCTAGGAAAGCTTGGCTGACCTAGAAAGCAGGGCAATCTTCCTGCTTCTGCAGCCCACCTACTGGGGCTCAAGGCACATTCCACTACATCTTACATTTTAAAAATTAACTTCTATTGGTATATGCTTTCAGTACATAAAGATTACAGTTATCATGGGGAGTTGGTACATGTACAAAATGTAATTTCTCTCTCTCATTCTCTCTCTCTCTCTCTCTCTCACACATCCTCTACTCCTCTTCTCCCTCTCATTCCTTTCAACTCAGTTTGCTCCCCATTTGCAAAAGCTCTATGTTCATCATTTCCTCCCTCAATTCTTTCTTTCTCTTCCTCATTCCCTTCTCTGTCCTCCTTCCTCTATCTCTTACTCCCCCATCCATTTGAAAAAGATCTTGCTACTTCCTGCTTAGCGATCTTCTATTTTGAGAGATATTCTCAGAGAAACCATGCTATATTTAAGCTTATATGACTTATTTCACTTGCTATTATGGTCTCAAGTTGCATCCATTTACTCATAAAGGCCTCCGATTTATCTCTCTTTATGGCAGAGTAGTATTCCATTGCATATGAATACAAATTTTCTTTATTCATTCAACTGTTGATGGGCATATAGGCCATTTCCAAAATTTAGCTATTATAAATTGTACTGCTATACACATAGGTATGCATGGATCGCTGTAATATGATGTCCTTGACTCTTTTGGGAAGATACCTAGAAGTAGAATAGTTGATCAAATGGAATTTCTAGGTTTAATTTTTTGAGGAATCTTCACATTGATTTCCATAGTAGTTGTACTAGTTAGTTTACTTTCCCCATGACAATGTGGAAGAGTTCTTTTCTCCCCACATCCTTATCAGCATGTGTTGATATTTGATTTCTCAATGATGGCCATCCTTTCTGTAGTAAGTTGTAATAAAATATCCTAGTTTTGAAATAAAATAATCTTACTGTATTAAGTTCTGGTTAAATTACTGTTATGTTTTAGTTTGGTTTTTCTCCAAAGAGATTCATTTCTGAGCCCAACATCTTAAGAAGAGACATTTTCAAATTTACCAATGAGACAAAAGTAGATTGTAGGGAAGGTGAGGGATCTACAAACTCCTATATTTTTAAAAATTGAATTCTTTATTGGTACAATTTATGTACATCTCACAATCACACATAACATTGGGGAATTTGTACCAATATCTGGCACAAGTCAATTCTCATTTTTACCCATATCCCCACCAACCCACACCTCCCCAGTCTATATTTATTTTGGAGGGAAAAAGATCTGTCCTTCCTCAAATAACAGATTGCCCATTGATGTATTCTTTTCACACTAAATATATGAAACTGGTGAGAAGACATATCAAGTTCAATATAAGAAGAGACAAAAAAGGGATAGTTAGATATCTCCAGAAACACAACTGAGAACCCAGAACAGGAAGTGAGTACCTTACTGCGAAGGTAATCCAGCCAGGTTTACTACAAAATCGATTCTGCATACACACAAATCCTGTTTCTGTGCCATAGAAAGTTCTCTGCTATCTCTGTTACCTGAACAGTTCAGATTTCTGGCAGCAAGTAGAAGCAGGAGAATGAGCAGAAAGCAACTGAGAACCAAAAGAAAAAACTTGAAGGCAAAGATGCAGCAAATGTGTATGGGCCCAAGACTAAGGCCTGGCTGTGCTCTGTCTACCCGAAATACAATGAGGAGGGAACCCACACTCAACCCCACCCTCACAGCACTTAGAGTGTTCTCTAAAAGGGCGTTTATGAAAGGTGATTTTTCTCCTGTGTGAAGAACACAAATTAAAAGTGAATATGAGGAATAAAGTGGAAACATAACTGTGCCAAAAAGGACTTCCTCGAATGAAAGCGCTTCAGCATAGATAAATCCCAAGACTGCTTATCAGTGAAATTTATTCCACCTTAAGATTTCACTGGCATCTCCAAAGCACTGCAGTCTATTCATTCAGAAAGGGCAGCACCTTTCTGCCCCACCCCCTTTTTAAACACCCCCAAATGACCATCTAACTCCATCAATATCGACCGATTTCCAGGGTCACCACTTACCAGATGTTCCATCCATCAACACAAACAAGTGCCCCTTGACATATTGATTTTTTTCATGTTTCTTGTCTTTTAGCCAGAACCTCCTTTCTAATTAACGTATCGCCGGTTCTGTCAATGTGTACACAAGACTGTACTGTCTACCTAAATTGCACATTCAGCGGCCTGATTGTCATAGCTGCTGCTTCTGATCTCTGCCTGAGCCCCTGTCCCGCTGGCCTTGCTTTAAGAGAAACGTGAACTCCACACCAAGTTTCTTTTCTAGATTTGCTTCAGTTTACTCGTGTGTTCTTTCAAAATCAGCTTTGTCTTCATCATCCGTAATCATCTTCGGCAGTGAATGGCTCTAACACAAAGAGTCTTAAAGAATCAAATAACCAGCCTACTTTTTCTGTTTTTAAGTCTGGTCTCTGCTCACCCCAGGAGTACAGGGCCTCTTTAGAGAACACAAGTTCTGTGAGGGGGGGATTGGGTGGGGGTTCCCTCCCTGCTGGGCTGTGTCTGTGCTGGCTGCCTCGGCAAGTGACTACACACTGAGCTTTCCTTTCCTAGTGCACTCCTATTTCTCCCCCTGCGTTGAGATTCACAACAGGCTCCTGAGGGGTCGTCTTCCCAGCACTCTGATTTAAATTAACAGAGGCCTCCTTGTCAGGCTGTGAGGGAAGATGAACATGACACAAGCTCAAGGAGCACTTCCGTTTTGGTGAAGTGTCCTGCACTCTTTCCCACCAGGCAAAACCCTACCTCAATCACAGATGATTAATATTAGCCTGCTTATATCCTTGAAGGGAAAAATGGTTACTATTATTCCCTCCTTCATGAAGACTCCTATGCAGGAAATGACTGGGATTCAATTATACACTTTCTCTGTCTGTTAGAAACCCTGTCACGTCTCTGCCACATTTGTCAATGTGTCCCTTTAGCAAGGGGCTCAGTGCTGTGAGGAGTGGAAAAGGAAGCGCAATGGCATTGGATAATACAGTTCTAAATACCATCGAGCCCATAAAATGGGGAGTAAATGATAAATAATGTATATTTAGCAGAACGACCGAATTGCATTACAAGCTCAGCAATATGATCCCCTCTCTCATAGCCCAGAAGTAGATGAGGAAAGGCATCATAATTTAAATAATTTGCCAGGCTTGGATTGAATTTCTGTTCAAAGACCTACCAATTTGATGTAAAACTGGTGGGCTTGATTTTAGAAATCCCTAGAAAAGAAGGTTGCTTTTTTCATGAATAGAGATCAGCAAGTGAAGGGGGGGGGGAGAGAAGGAGACAGAGGGAGAGAGGAAGAGAGAGGGAGGGAGACACAGATAATTAGGAAAGATGACTAAATATGACAATAAGAAACAGAACTAAATCTCTTAGACGTCTATTTTTTCTTCTCTATTCCAACTATATCAGGATAAACCAGGCAAGAGGAGGTGTGGTCAAATATGGTGAACGTTTGGAATTTTTTAAAAAATGTATTACAGAAAAAGACATGTTGCAATAACTCCCTTTCAAAATCCTCTCCCCTGTCTTGAACACACTTATCCCACCATTTTTGTTCCTTTCTGAAGCAGCTTTGGCAATCTTCTTTCAAGAGTTTAT
This sequence comes from Thryonomys swinderianus, assembly GCA_004025085.1. Taxonomy (NCBI): domain Eukaryota; kingdom Metazoa; phylum Chordata; class Mammalia; order Rodentia; family Thryonomyidae; genus Thryonomys; species Thryonomys swinderianus. The sequence goes on along the minus strand of PVIC010014333.1, from coordinate 23,794 downwards.
CTAATCACGCTGTCCCAGCTGCTTCAGTGTCCCGAGTTAGTTTGACGCGTTTATCTTTCCTGCTCAGTTTGACCCAGAGAAAGAGCCAGAAGTCACATGGTGCCGAGTCCGGTGAGCAAGGTGGATGAGGACGCAGCGCCTTGTTCTTCTCTGACAGAAATTGCCATAAATACTTTGAGTGGAGTCTGGGAGGAAGGTAGCTGCGATAGTGCAGATAGTTACTTGTGGAGACTTCCGGAATTCCTTCAGAAAGTGGCAAGAATGATGGAATAATTGTGTTCAAAGTGAGGAGGAGCATTTTCTGGGGAATTAATGGCAATGGGACTTTTATTATGGTATTTTTTTCTTTTTTGATTTATTTAATTTATTGGTATATTACATATACACATCACAATTACACTCAACATTGAGAAATTGTACCAGTATATGACATGACTTCTCATTTCCCCCTCCCCCATCCATCCTACACCCCCACCCCTATATACACACACTTTGTTTTCTTTTTTACCATCAATTTTTTTTCTTTCTCCTCATTACTTAACCCTAAGCCCCATTTCCCTTTGAATATTTACTATTTCACAATATCTGTAACTTACACATTCACCATATTTGTTAACCACTCCTTGTATGTTTATTTGTTTGTTTGTTTATTGTAACGGAGAAGGAACTTGGGACCATGTGCCTGCAAGGTAGGCCCTAGAACCAGCGAACTAAATCTCTGGCTGTATATTCATTCTTTTAACCTAAAAACACCTCTTCAATCATTCATTTGTCACCTTAAATATCTCCAGAGTGTAAAATATTGCAGGAGGGACTGTGAAAGATGCAGCAATGGAGTCTAAATCTGGTTTCCACCTTCAAGTAGTTTCCATTCCAACACAGTACTTAGTCCAGATGCTAGACTGACCTTAGGAAGCAGAACTCCAACTATACAAAGGAAAAGAGCACATATGTAGAAGCCAGACAAACAAATTATCATTATGTTTTGATGGCAGCTACTTAAATCAGAAGAGGTTATACTTAACTTTTTTTCCCCTGAAATCAGGTCCCTGGTATGAAATGCAAATATTCAAATTCACTTCATATATAATATAATCAGAGCCAAGTAATTTCTTAAATGAATGATTAGACTTGGTGTTGCATGTATTCTTGACAAGCTAGGAAATACTCAGTGATTACTGGCATAGCTGTTTAAAGACAAATTAATCTGTACACACATGATCCAGATTCCAGATTGCCTGTCTGGGGCATGTTGTACTTCATCAATGAGCACAGTATAAGGCACTTTTTAAAGAAAACAGCTGATAATGTGCTCCATTAAAAACAACACCCCCGTTGCCTTTTCTGACTAAGGGGCAGATACAACGATGCCAGTGTATTCTCCATAACTCTCAGACACATGTCATTTCCAGAAGACCCCCCCCCTGAAATCTTCAAATTATCTCACTGTTCTGTTTGGTACCTAAGAGAGATTCAATAAATTGCATGGGGCAAGAAAAAAGAGAGAAGATAATTTAATTGTAAGGATATTCTTTGACAAGAAGATATAATAAACAGATTTTTGCATCTACATGGATGCCAAAACAAATGGTTGAGAAATGCAATCAAGTTAATCATTTTGAAATAATATTTCATAGATAACCATGAAAACATGAAACAAAATCCAGCGGGTCTAGATGAGGTGTCAGTAACCTGCATCACAGTCAATGGCTGCTTGTTTTGAAAGTAAAGTTTTATTGGAAAACAGCTTTGTTCTTGTTTACATATTGGCTACAGCTGCTATTATGTTATACTGGAAGAGCTGAGTACTTGAAACACAGATTACTTGCCCTGTGCATCTGAAATATTTACTATCTAGATATTTGCATAAAATTTTTCCTGAACTAGATCATTGGAAAGATTATATTAGAATTTGGTTTAAAACAAATTGGATTAACCATTCTAGAAGTTGAATTCACATAGCCAACTATCATAGTCATTCAATATCCACTATTTAGCTAGGCTGTCTCTTTTTTATTAAATTAGTGAGCTAATACAGTATTTTAATCCATGGTCATGAAATTATAGGCCTAGTCTGTCTATTTATTTTAAATATCTTGATGAATGGGATAAGAGTGATATATTGATGTTCTTAATGATCAAACTTTAAATTTCTTGATTCTTTCATTATGAAAATGAACCAGATCTTCTCCAAATTGTTTGATGCCATTTAAAAGTTATTTCAGCTTTCCTGGAACATCTCTTTTACTTCCTACTTACCTCTTCAAGGACATGTACACAGATGCTGAAAAGAAACAGTTACTCAATTCTTTTTGATAGACATTAACTTGTTTGTAAGAGGAAATAAAAGAAAGATACTAAGAAAAATCAATAAGTAGAACTTCTAAAATACTTCCTTTAATAAAGATGACTGTAGTATTTTAAAGCCTCTATTTTTTGTGTTTGCACAAAGTGGAATTACTGATATGTTTGGAAAGAAAGAAAATATTTTTTGGATCAATTGGTTTTTTTGCCATAAAATTTTAACCAATACCCCTTTAATTTTTTTAATTCTTTATTGGTACAATTTATATACATCTCACAATCACACATAATGTTGGGGAATTTATACTGATATACAACACAAATTAATTCTCTTTTTTACCCATATCCCTACCCACCCACACCTCCCTACCCCCTGTATACATGCTCTTTTATTTTCTTTCAGAATCACATTTATTCCTTCCCCTCATTACATCCCACACCAAATTTCCTTTGGAAACTTCCCATTCTACAAAAACTGTCATACTTTCTAGAGCTTATTTGCATCTACAGGTGCTCATATCAAAGAAAAGATCTGTGCCTATCTGTGATCTATTTATTTTACTTATTAGTGTGTCCTCCAGGTGTATCCATTTGCACATAAATGAATCAATCTTGTCATTCTTTATGGCAGAATAATACTCCATTTTATTAAAAACCACATCTTCTTTATCCACTCTCCAGTTGATGGACATTTGGGTTAAAAAGACTGCTAGACTTAATTACCAAATTTAGTAGTGTTGTTAGATACAAAGCCAGTGCTCAAAAATCAACACCCCTTTAATTTTAAAAAGGGTAAGATGGAACATCATAAACTATTATTATAAAACTAATCCAGTTTCTAGCTCTCAAGATTTGAGATTCATAGTTTTGGATAATTCTAGTTTTATGACTTTACTTGCCAGGTAAATTAAAACAAGTCATAAGTTCAAAGGCTTCATTTTCTCCATATGTAAAATGTTTACAACAATATCTCCCCTGGCTAATTCATAGCACTGCTGTTATGATAATATGAGGTAAAGTTTGTAAATTTGAGAAAGTGGGTTACAAGTGGAAGATAGTATTATTATTATAATATGATTATGGTCAACATCTTCCCAAATTGTCTACAATATTAAAAATGTGATCGTCATAACATAAACATCTAAAATAATGTTCCACAGTTGACTATGAAATTCTCCTCATGAATTTCATGGTTAGGATTTTATGTTGATGGAATAAATGAGCAAAATTAACTTTTATTGTGTGCATTATTTGTGAGAATGTTTTAATGCCCTAAGTGTAGCTCTATATCTCAACATTATCCAAGGATTACCAGACTGTGAAGAGCCATCCTTAAAAAAGGGTTGATTTCATTTGGAGATTTGAGTTTGGTTTTATTGCTGAGATTAATAAAATGTTGCTGTGTAATATGAAACTGTTTTCTTTCCAGCACTTCATATTTTCGCTTGGTTAAAGAAACAGCAGTAACATGATTAGATGTCAGTAATTAAATATCTCTGTAGAACAGTATCTTAATAGCATATATTTAGAACACAGCTATACTGAAAACATTCAATTACATGGATACAGTTTTAATATTTAACAGCTTGTTTCTTAACTACCAACCTTCTGGCAAGCCCATGTTGACTATGGATGAAGGAAAGCAAGACACTTAGTGTCAAATTAAGAGAAGTTGAATATATTATAATGGTGCTTTCTATGTTTTGCTATTCTCATTTTCAGCTAAACAAAATGTTTTTTATTTAATACATCAGAATATCAATTCATCCTTCTTAGTTTTAGCAATAGAAACATTCAATTTTCTAGAAACAAAATGAAGATTTTTATCAATTTCATTTTAAGCAGCAACATTTATCCAGGACCAAAAGACAAAGCAAATGAAAACAAAATAAACAAAACCCCTTAATCATTTCATGCAAGCATCATTAGAAAACAAACATGTATAGGAAGCAATAGATGTTAACTCGGGACCCAAGAAAATTCTCTCCAATTAAAATATTGGAGCCACTCCAAAGAAATGTGGGGAACTGGAAAAGAAAATGGCCTCATCCTTGTTTTAGGGACGGAAAGAGCCAGGTACTCAGAATCCAATCAAGAGTCCATGATTCTGTTTCATATAGGTGCAACTGTATTTGCAGATAAGTGGAATTATCCCTCATTTATTTATGTGTCTTGATTTTTTTAAAAAAGTGAACACTTTCTCAAAATTTTACTCCCATGACTATTTACTAATCTTTGGCCTCTGCCTAAAAAAGAACTCAGTTCTTTTTTACTGGGAAAACAAAGAACTATCCATCTGCTGTGGTTGGGAAAGTGGTGATGGTCAACAAACCATACGATGAGAGATATGGTTCATTCAATGTCTAGGTCTGTTGTGTGAACGTGACAGTGAGTATTGAGGAAGGAAGATATTCACCAAATAATACACCTCTCTGAGGGCAGAAATAAGAGAGCTAGATGCAGCACACTTCACCATACCTGAATTTAATTAGTCACGTCCAAAGTCAAGAGCCACCACCTGTTCACTGGGTCACCCTGAGCAAGTTGCTAACTACCCAGATTGTGGGGAGTGGGGGTTGAGAGATTACCACAGCTCCTACTTTCTAGAATATGTGAGTGCTTAATAACAGAGGTGGAACATAAGAGAAAATAAGCTAAGGGGAGATTTATATGGAGAGGGAGAAAATCATGTGGAAGGTGAGTACAAGAGAGATAGAGAAAGATGACTTCATAGTAACTACAAAGAATGGTAAAATGAGACAGTATCTCTGGCAGGTTTTGACCTTTTGTATCAATCACAGTTTCATGGAGTCACCCAGATATGCGATGGTTTTGACTTAAGTGTGATGTACTTCCTCTTGGCCTTTGATTCTTAAAACATCCTTCAAGACATCTGGCCCTCCAAGCAGATTCTGATGGCAATGCCAGTGGAGGCAGATTTGGAGCAGTCCACACATGGTCCTTGGGAACTTCTGTTTTTAATCCTCATTGCTCTGGTAACAAAGGAGAGCTTGAAATAGTCTTGGAATAGTTGACACTCTGGCGATTATATAGCTATTTCACATCATTCCAAGTGAAGTTTCAAGTTGCTGGAATACAGGAGGGTAAGATTTCAGGAGCAGCCCACTTTGCCTTTAGCAAAAGAGGACACCGAGGCCCCAAGTGAGAAGTCAGTGAATGACAAACTAACAGTTTGTCTGAGGAAAAATGAGCCTCTTAGTTGAGGGTGGCTTCCCTCCATTCTTCAGCTTTATTCTCTAACCAAGATCATAATCAATATTCTTTAGCATTGAATGGCCTATCAATAGCCAAAATGGGAGGGGGGAAATATACTTATCTCTGAGCTGTCTTTTGAAAGCCTCTAGAGCAAAAGATTTTGATCAAGAGCAGTAAACATCATCCATGCTGTGGGGCTGCAGAAAGACAAACACTGTCCTCATTCAGCCTGTTAAGAGGGGAAGCCAAAGCCTGCTGTAGAAGCAGTATGGCTGTGAAATCCTCCTTGATCATTTCCGCCAGGGTCTGCTCAGTTTAAAAGCCACACTATTTAAAAAGAAAGAAGAGCAGAGGGTCACAGTGAATAAAGTGAACACGGAAAGAGAATGCACAGGAGACTAAGTCAAAGAGATAGCATTAAAATGCCTTTTTAGAGTCAGCATAGAGGCACCTTATCTTCCAAAAAAGAAGCATTACCTGGTGAATATCTGAGCTGCTAATACTCTGCTGGAGCTGAGATTCCATCTTGGAGGGGAAAGGAACAATTTCATTGTGGTGTTGTGAAAAGAAGCCCACAGAGAGTGCAGAGCTAGTGTCCCCACATAGAGATCGGCTTGCGTGATACCACGTTCAGAGAAGCTGTCAGAGCAGCCCAGGTTTGCATGGGATTTGACAGACAGTGGGGGGAGGGGGTTATGGAGAAAGTGGTTTTGATTTTTACTTCTGGTTCTGAAACAGTGCAAATGGTGAGGAAGTGGCTCCCATTGGAGACTAAGTGGAGACCTGTTATAAGTTAGCAGTTACTTCAAAGTCGTTAGAGTCAGAGAATCTCAAGGGGAGGGCTATCCCGAGACTTTACACCTAGAGCTTAACAAGGAAATGAGCAAGCTGAAAAACTACTACATTCATTTTGCGGTAATTAAAACACAGCTCCTTCAAAATAATTTCCTGAAAACTGTTGATCCCACAAAGACGAAGTGAAGTGGACTACGTCAAAGGTGACACTGAATGGGGCCCCAGGAAGAGGAAATGGGGCCTCAACTCACTCTACTTACAACAGAGTAGGTTGTAGGTTTGTGCACTTCCATCACAGAAAAGGAATTTTGGGGCCAGAGATTTAGCTCAGTGGTTCCAGTGCCTGCCTAGCAAGCACAAGGTCCCTGGTTCAAACTTTGGTAACCACATAGGGCAATGCCAGGTATGGTGTCTCATGCCTGTAATCGCAGCACTCAGGAGGCAGAGGCAAGAGGATCACTGAGTTCGGGGCTTGCCTGGGCTACATAATGAACTCTCAACTGGACTGAACTACAAAGTGAGACCCTGTCTCAAAAAAAAAAAAAAAGGAATTTTCAGGATGTGCCATTAAAAGGCATAAAGAGATTTATTAGGCAGAATTTTAAAGCAGACATACAGAACAGAACATGAGCCTGAGAGACGTGTGCATTCTGAACTCGACCTGGGTGCACCATGAGGTTTCAGGATGCACACCCTCCTGTCAGGTGACCCATTGACAGGTGCTGCTGGAATACGTCTACTTCATGGGTTTGGAATTGAAATCTGGAGCCCACTGATAGTGCTGCTTCCTTGAGATGCTCTGCAGGAAGGAGAGCAATTCACAATGAAAACCCAATTTACAAGCTCTTTGTGTTTTTGAGAATTTTTAATTTGTGTGTGTGTGTGTGTGTGTGTGTGTGTGTGTGTGTGTGTAGTGTTCTGATCAGGAAAAAGATGTGAATAACTTTTGTATTCCAAAGCTTCAGTTTTTCTTAAAAGTACAGGTTTTTTTTTAAAAAGAATTGATGTTATTGGCACATTTTATACATACATTATGATCACATATGACATTGAAAATTTGTACCTGTACGTGACACATCTTGATCCTGCTTTTTCCCCTTTCCCCTGCCCGGCTAAAACCCCCAATCCCCTATATATATAAGCTTTGTTTCCTTTTTTACCATCAAATTTTTTTCTTTCCTTTCTTTACTTTCCCCTACCTACCCCTTCCCTTTTCCTTTTGAGCATTTTATTCCTATTTCATAGTACTGTTATGTATTTGAAACTCATTTATACCTTCAGTTTCTCATACCAGAGAAATGATATGATATTTACACATCTGTGTCTTGTTTATTTCACTTATATTTCCCCCAAGTACATCAATTTGAGTATAAATGACTCAAATTTATCATTCTTTATAGATGAGTAATATTCCATTTTATTTTTTTAAAAAACACACATCTTTATCCTGTATCCAGGTGATGGGCATGTGTGCTGTTTCCAAGATTTAGCTATCACAAACTGAGCTACTATAAACATGGACGCACATATGTCGCTATGGAATGATTCTAATTCTTTCATGCATATACCCAGCAGGAGAATACCAGGGTCAAATGAGACCTCAATCCTAGTTTTTTAAGGAATATCCACACTGATCTCCACAGTGAATGCACAAGTCTACAATCCCACCAACAGTGGAGAAGGGTTCCTTCCTCCCTGCAGCCTCACCAGCATTTGTTGCTGGTTAATTTCATAATAGCAGCCATTCTTTGTGGAGTGAGTTGAAATCTCAGTGTTGTTTCCATACACATCTCTGGAATGACCAGAGATGTTAAACATTTCTTCATATGTTTCTGAACTACCTTTATTTCTTCATCAGAAAAATGTATGTTCATTTCAGATGGCCATTCTTTCATTGGGTCTTTAAATTGGGGGGGAAGCAGCTGATTTTTTTTAAGGCTCTTTGTTAAACTCTACATAGTAGTAGCCTTTTGTCTGAGAAACAGCTAGTAAAATTTTCCCCCTTATTGTTGGTTGTGTTTTTGCTCTCTTGGTGGTTTCGCTTGCTATGCAGAAGTTTTTTGTTGTTTTGTTTTGTTTTGTTTTGTTTTGTTTTGTTTTGTTTTGTTTTGTTTGAGACAGGGTCTCACTTTGTAGTTCAGGCTGGCTCTGAGCTCACTGTGTAGACCAGGCAAGCCTCGAACTCAGCAATCTTCCTGTCTCTGCCTCCCAAGTGCTGGGATTACAGGTGTGAGCCACCACGCCAGGCACTGTGGTATGTGGTATGTGGTATTGATTGCTGGTGGGCGTGAGTCTCCACACCCAGCATTATATGTGGTTACCGGGGATCGAACTCAGGACCTTGTGCTTGCAAAGCAGGCACCGGAACCACTGAGCTAATCCTCCAACCCTGCAGAAGCTTTTTAATAAGATGAGATTCCAGTTGTTGATTCTTTTTGCTAGTTCCTATGCTCCTGAGGTTTTGTTCATAAAATCTTTCCCTATGCCACTGTCTCCAAGAGTTCTACCTAACCTATCTTACAGCAGGTTTAGTGTTTCTGTTTTAATATTTAGGTTTCTGATCCACTTTGATTTTAGTTTGGTCCATGGTGGAAGAGATAGATCTAACTTTAATTTTTGGCAGATAGAAACCCAGTTTTTCCAGCAGCATTTGTTAAAGAGGCTATCTTTCCTCCACTGAGAGTGTTTGGCTCCTTTGTCAAAGATGAGGTGACTTAGTGTACCTGGGGTTGTTTCTGGATCTTCTGGTCCGTTCTGCTGATCCTCAGGTCTGTTTTCTTGCCAGTATCTTGTTGTTTTTATCACAGCAGCTTTGTAGTATAGTTTCAAATTGGGGATTGTAATACCCACTGCCATGTCCTTATTGCCTTAGATTTGCCTTTGTTATTCTAGGTCTCTTGTGGTTTCAGATCAATTTTTGTATTATTTTCTTTAGCTCTGTGAAATCTGCTATTGGAATTTCAGTTGAGACCGCATTGAATCAACAGGGAAATAAGATACCTCCATAATAAAGAACACAAAGAAACTTTGTGAATATAATATCTGCACTCCAAAAAATTCTAAACAATATCCTAAAAAAATCACAAATGTCACAATCCTATGAGACACAGCAGAGTGAACTCACTGGGCAAGGAAAGAAACTGAATGGGAAGGTAGAAAGGCAAAGAATAAAGCAACCAAGAACAGTAAAACATCATGGCAGGGATAAAACAGTGCACAGCAGTTATAACCATTAGTGTCAATGCCCTCAATGCACCAAGTGAAAATACAGTTTTAAAATTTCAGTTTCCCGGAGGGTTAGCTCAGTGGTTCCAGCGCCTGCCTCGCAAGCAGAAGGTCCTGAGTTCGATCCCCAGTAACCACATAGAATGCTGGGCGTGGAGACACGCCCACCAACAATCAACACCGCATACCACAATGCCGGACATGGTGGCTCACGCCTGTAATCCCAGCACTCGGGAGGCAGAGACAAGAGGATTGCTGAGTTCGCGGTGGCTTGCCTGGGCACATAGTGAGCTCAGGGCCAGCCTGAACTACAAAGAGAGACCCTGTCTCAAAAAGCAAAAAAAAAACAAAACAAAAAAAAACCCCTTCAGTTTCTCTCTGTCTCATTTTACCTGTCTTTATTTCTTCTATCCTATGTGAGAATGTTCTCCATTTCAGATACCTTCAAACCACCTTTGCCCAGAGTTTCTCAGACTGACTAGTTGCAACCACATTTGTGTCTAGAATCACCAAAGTGCTTAGCAATATAGATTTACCCCTCTTCAGAGTTACTGCCCGAGACCCCATCATGTTCTCATTGCTCTGCATCTGTACCTGTGCTAACTCTGTAAGACATTTCTGATGTCATTCCAACTTCTCACATCCCCCAGGACTCACTTCCACGTAAGCCAGCCCAGCACTCAGCTAATCACCTTGAGCAGGATTGAACTTAGGTGGTCCTTGAACTTTTTGCTTTCTTAGGCAACTTGACTGACAAGTCCACTACTATGACCTGAATATTTATCGTGGGTTAAATTGATACATTGGACAAATTTATTTTCAACAAATCCATCTGTTGAAAACTAAGCCCCAAAGAGGTGTGTGGCCTTTGTGAAGTGATCAGGTCATAAAGCAGGGGCCCCCATGAATAACGTCAATGCCTCGAGGGAAGCATCCCCCTTCCTCATCTCTTCTGCCATGTGACATGAGAAGAGCATCTTCGGAGCAGAAAGCAGATTCTTACCAGATACTGAATCTTCTGTGACCTTGACCTTGGGCTCCTAGGTCTCCACAACTATAAGAAATAAATTTCTGTTGTTCAGAGCCACTCAGTTTATGGTAGTTCATTGCAGCTTTCAGGCTAGACTAAGACATACAGCAAAATATTTTTGTTTTGTGTTGTTTTGTTTTTTGAGACAGTGTCTCACTGTATGGTTTAGGATGGCTTTGAATCACTCACTATGTAGCTCAGGCTAGCCTCAAACTCATGACAGTCCTCCTGCCTATGCCTCCTGAGCTCTGTTGTGAGCCACCATGCCTGGTCCAGCAAAATCTCTTTAAATAGCCCAGCAAGAGGACAATAAATAGTGCTTATTCAAAAGCTTCCTAGTTTTAGGTTCAAATCCCACCTCTGACATTTAGAAGCTCTGAGATTTCTAGGAAACTCACTTTCCTTTTTGAGTTTTAACTTCTTGAGAGAGAAAAGAAAATAGAATAATTATAACACTCCTATAGAAATGCTGCTAATTAAATGATGTATGTAACCTCTATGGGTCCTAGAGATACTGCTTTCATGGAAAATTGGAAATTGATTGCCTAGAGTTTAAGGATAATAATAAGAGCACATTTGGAAGTGAAATAGTATTTGACAAACTAAGAATAGAGTTCAGGTTGGCAAAGATCATTTGGGCATCTGCAAATATCTTCATGATTACAAATCAGGGCCAGAAAAGACTAAATTATGGATGTGCAAAGATGGAAATAAAAATTCACGAATGTTGAAAGAAAACTCTAGAGTGTGCCTAAAATAGACATAAATGAATGAAGCGTTAGGTGGGCGATCAATCTTTATTTGCTCCATTGAATTCCCCTGGCAGACTATTTTTACCTCATTTGCTGATTTTCTTGATAATTTATAGGTGGTCACCTGTTTTCAAAAGACCTCTCCAATTCCTTAGGTTAATTTTTACCCAATCAGCATTTTTCTGATTGATTCATCACTTCAGAGTCAAAATGAATTATTGGTAAAATGACATTTTCATTGCAAATATTTTTGCATTATGTGAAACGACACCTAAAAATATTTTCAATCCATACAAAGCCACCATAGTCTACATCTTTAAAGGAAATTAAGTATTAATATCCTAACTGATTTAAAGAATTGGACTTCAGGAAAAAGAATACAAAATGCATTGCAATAGTAAATTCACTTGTAAAATAAACATCTTTGTCTGGAATAACACATTGATGATTAGGTAAGTTTGAAGATACACGCATGTATAATCTGTCCTTTAAATCCAGTATTAATATAAAATCTTGTTGCTTCATTAGTGTGTGAGATATAGCAATATATCCTTTTACTGTTAACAATGGTTATGAAAAAAAATGATTGTATAGAGTCAGAATTAGGCAGCAGGAGCTGGCAGTCATGTTTTTTCTATCACATGCATCCCTAATCGCCCCAAACAATCACTATTAGACCAAATCTCAGTGAGGAGTGTTAGGAAAATTAAAACAGACAGGCATCTCTTGAAAGCACTTGGTACAATTTAGTTTGACTTAATAGGATCTTTCTCTAGGAGCCAAATGGAGTATGAAGTCATTTTGCCAACACTTTCAGATCTTTGTGTTAGAAATGTCAGTTGCTTTTGATCATGTTGACCACAGACCCCTTTAATTTGCCTTGTACAGAAGGTTGAGCTCTTACATGATGCTATTTTGTGTCTCCACGCAAATGTTTCTCTGCTTCTGTTTTAGTTTAAGCAAATGTGTATCTGGCAGTGTCCACCAGTGTGCACATCTGAGCTCTCTCTCTCTCTCTCTCTCTCTCTCTCTCTCTCTCTCTCTCTCTCTCCTGTCAGGGTGTGTCTCTCACCCAGCAGCCCTAGATGTCATGTATGTTATCTCTGTTATAGCCGATTTTTTCACGCTATTTCAAATACCTACAAAAAGAGAGGCTGCCCCTATAAAAATTACAAATGGAGCCAACTTCACTTTTCATCTTAATAGGAAAGAAATCCTGTAAATTTTATTATAAAATACCACCTATGCTTCAGACATTTAGAATTACAATGCATTTTACTTTTATTACATTTTGTCTCTTCCATTTTTGCAAAGAGATTACAGTACATACTCAAACTGTGAGACTTTCCATAGCAACAAGATATAAGATATGATATGGCTTTCTTATGCATTTTCTAGGATAAACAGCTGTGAGCTACTTTGGTTCCTGATTTTTAAAAGTATTTCCATTACATTCACAAGTAAAACAAATTCCCATTTCTGATATGTGTGTGTGTGTGTGTGTCAAAACCAACTAAGTAAATTATTTCTATTTTCCAACTGCATTTTTAATTATAACTAGTGTTAGATCTGAATTTCAGGGAAGTAACATTCTTTTTTTCTTTGCATTCACATGAGATATAAGATTCTTTTCTTTTTATATAACCCGGGGCGGTTGGGGAGTTAGATATGTAATTAAGGAACATGATCATACACCTTCAAACTGAGAGTTACATGACTCCGTGGACATGAATCACGGAGGCAATTTGACAGAGAAGAAAGGGACGTAGTGTGTCTGCTTGTTGGCCTATGTTATGGTTTATATCTAGATGTCCTCCCAGAACCTCAAGGCTCAAAGGAGGGGCTTTTGAAAGGTGATTGGATTACATAGGCCTACAGTGTGTTGTTAATGCTGCTTAATTTTTTATATGAAGAAAAACACATAGAAAGGCTCTGATCCATGTTTTTCATATGACACATATTTACTTAAATTTGGAAGTTTATGAAGAAATATAGAAGCAAGAAAACAAAGTAGATTAGAGAAATTTGTTATGTATCAATATATATATGTTTGAACTCATTTTTTTTTTAATTAAAAAACTGAATGAGCTGGGAGTAGTGGTGCATACTTGTAACCGAGTATTCTGGGAAGCTAAGACAAAAGGGATATAGGTTCAAGCCTACCCTGGACAACTCGGTGACTTACTGAAACCTTATTACAAAATTTTAAAATAAAACAAGAAGTCTGGAAGAAGTAGTTCAGTGGAAAGACCCTTGCGTTCAATCCCCAGCATCATTTTAAAAAGCTGAACAAATATAAAAGAACATTTATGACATGTATATAGAGTATAACAAATTATAGCAAAATGAAAACCATGTGTCTACCACCCAAATTGAGTATTTTAGGTACCTTTGAGTATAAAGTATGATACTTGGTAGTATATAAAGATATGGCTTCACTTGCTACTGTCTGATGTCATATTATTCTTCCACAGAGAAAATCAGTAACCTAATTTTGGTTTGTCATTTTCTTGCTTTTCCCAGTAGTTAGGCACCTATGTTGAATGATTTCCATTGACATAAGTAGGACCACGACATGAGTTCTACAACTTGCTTTTTTTCACTCCATATTATTTCCTGACATGCATCCAACTTGATGCGTACAGCTACCTTTTATTCTTCATCACAGCTACATAGTACGGTTATATTTTTTATTTTAGGAGAGAGCATAAAAAGGGAAATTGGCTGTAAAACAATATATACTTTCACTATTTGTTGCTTTAGAGAACTCCTACCTTCATTTCGATTTTAGCTTTTGATTTAGTTTTATGCTTCCCCTGGAGAAAAGAATGATGGAATGGATATTAGTAATAAAAGGAAATTTCAAGATAATTTTGTTCAATTGTCCTTCCTTGTGTATGAGATAACTAATGCTCAGGTAAATGAAAGGATTTAGCCAGGTATAGAAAAAAAATGGGCTTTTGGGCAACTAGCCCCACAATTCAAACTAGCTTAACAAGAAAAGAGGGGATTTTTGGCCACATTTTTATACCTTCCTTTTTATTCAGGAAAATTTATCAAGACACTGAAAGAGAGACTGTGCGTAGATTCATTTCAAAGTAATCAGAGACCCAAATTTTTAGAAAAATGATAGGAAACTTTATTGCACAATGCAGTTTCTTGCTCTTAACTAATTGTTATGTTTCTATCATCTAGAAAATAGGCTTTTTGTGTGGTGAAGTTTATTTTTCCCACTTGTACTTAAAACAGAAAGTGATGAAAGTAAGTTAAAGAAAAAAGTAGTCACTCTGAAACTTCTGTAAGCACAAGAATCTTCTGCAAATTCAGACTTGGGGCCACAGCTTCAGAAACATTGATGTAGAAGGATTGTGGGGAAAACCACTTAGGAGATCAACAGATATTATCCATTAATCCTCTGGAGACAATATATGAAGGAATTGAGCTTGCATATTGTATTGAAAAACTAGTTACTGAGAATGTTACTGGATTCCAAGGGTAGTTTTTTGTTTTGTTTTGTTTTGTTTTTTTAACAAAAAGAGAAACAATAGGACCAAATGTACTGGGAATACAGAGAGTAGTAAGAGTATCAAAGCTTTTGCTTTCCATGGTACTAAGAGCAAGTTTCTTGATAGGAGTTTTGAAAATAAGCATTCAATATCCAAGCACACACCAACTGCTCTTGCAACATAGTTCTATTTCTCACAGAGCTCAATGTGGTACAGATAGGTATACCAGCTTGGGTAGTTAATTGTTTTGTCATTTTGTTTAGGTTTGACTCTTTTAGCTGTCTACTCTCTGGATCTTCTCTTATAGCTAGGTAATATTTTCCATGATGGGAAGTAATTTCACCTCCTACTATGAAAATACCCAATACTCACTTTCACAGCCTCCCTTGTAGCTACACATCATTATACAGACATCATTCATCTATTGGTACATAAACTTTTGACTTACTTTTGGAAGCTAACAAATCAAATTCTTAGCTGACAATGAGAGTAAAATCCAGAAAAAGTAATGGCAGACCTGACCTGCATATGTACAAATTTTAAAATAACATGAATTCAAGACAAAAACATTCTGTAGTTTCCATGTACAACTACAGCATAGGAAGAGCCACATTAATTTATTAGCATCTTCAGCACCATGAAAAAATGTAGTTCATTGACAACATCCGAAATGGATCTGATAAGTTAATTTTGTTCTCCCTTCTTAAGTTCTGCTGCTTAAGTTCTGCCTGTGTTTGGATGCAGTGTCCACCTCTAATGTTGTCAGAGAGGCCACCCACAATTATTCAGAGTAGAGTATAGTGGCCATTTGTTTCAAAGATTTAGAGTGAGGGAAGAGATATGCTTTCCTGAAGCCTGATTAGTTTTAACCCAAAAATATGTTTAGGATTAAGCATCAGGAGTATGTCAGCCCTAGATGGCAGATCTCAAATGTCAAGGGTGTGTGATGTGTGTGTGTGTATCTGTGTGTCTGTGTGTCTGTGTGTGTATATGTATGTGTGTGTCCCAGTAAAGATCAGGATCCATGCAGCTCTGGCCTAAGTTCCAGGGCTTTTCTACCCACAAGAATGTTGAGAGTTTGGCAGCTGCAGTATAAGCAGCAACTTCCCTGAGGACCATCGGTGGCTGTGATACCTCCACTGTGACATTTGTGACCTTATTTCTCTGCCTTCCTGACAATTCTTGTTACTGGATATCCATTCAGAAAAGTGGATGCTTTACACTTTAAACCCACGAACATTATGCACAAGTTCTATAACTCATCTCCACATTCCACTGTATAGCTCCAACCAAAAGTGCTGTCATAAGGACCTGGAACCAAACTTTTGTGTTAATATTTATTTCAGTTAGGAATCCTTCTTTTCTTCTCCTCCTAGTAAACAGTATAGAGGAAGAAACTTGTCCTGGGATTTGTCAGTGTTTCTGTGAAAATTTCTACATCCCATCATCACTTATGTCCCAAGAGAACTGGATCTGTAGCTCTATGTCCCAATTCATTGCTCTGAAAATGTATTAAATACTCGTTCCCAATTGGTGGACCAAGTGGAGCCCTGAGTAGGTCCCTAGGCTAAGTCCAAAGTGCATGGAAGACAACCCACTGGCTCCTTGAAAGATTGCATTTCAAAGAGAAAGGAGGCCTGAGAACACAGAATGGTCTTGAGGTTAGGGACACCCAGGCTGTCAACAATTTATACACAAAAAGACTGAAGTTAGGACTACCGAGCTTTTCAGGAAAGAAGAAGCTGCTGCTTCACATCACTTTAAGAACTGGGCAAAGTCATTATCCTGAACTTGCCTGTTCCTACAGGATAAATGATCTGATTATCACCTTATCACTCAGGGGCAGGACTGAGGCAAGGCAAACCCACACACAGTTTTTATTACCAGGTTTTTATAAGGAAATTTGTCTCTGATCCAAAACACTGCATGTATGGACTCAGGATAAACTGGACAAAGCCAAATTTTAGCCACCCAGCCATTAAAGATAGATATGGGCCAACTTTCTCAAAGTGCATATGTAGACATCCTGTGTCACAGTCACTGAAAGAGCTGGGGTAGGAGTGGGGGACTTGAGGGGTGGGGGCACCATGATTTCTGTTTAGGAAAACCCCTGGGCTTTATCTCAAGTCCACTGAGCCAGAATCTCTTGCTGTGGGACCTAGAGACCTACCTTCCAGCCAGTACCTGCAAGTCAACTCCAATGCCCACCACTAGGCCAAAGGGGATGGGTTTTCAGAAACTGTTCCTATCAAGACAGTGGTTCTCAAAGTTGGGCTGGTGACCTTTACAATTCAGTGAGTTTCTTCCTAGGGGTCCAGGATGTCAAAACTCAAATGTGATTCACCTTCCGCTGTTCTCTCGTCTGGGGACAGAGGTATTTGCAGAGTCCCTTTGCTACCAAATGGCAGCATCGATGGTCTGACAACTCACAGATGGAGCTCTTGGCATTCTTGGGCTCCCAATGTCCCCTGGCTTTCATTCTAAAGTGACAACTTTTGAAGATATAACCAAAAAAACAGAAAACCTAGAGATCCTCCATAGAGTCTGAGAATATAAGGGATTCTTAATATTTTTCAAATGTTTAACAAAGGCTACACTCGGTTACTCAAGGCCTAGAGCTTAAGTCTGCACACTAAGCATCTTCTCTCTGAGATGAGATTCACAGAAAAGAGCCTCTGATCCAAAGAAGCTGAATATGCTCTGGAAAAGAGTTAAATCAGGAATCAGAACGGTGGTGCCTGGGTGTCACCTCAGCCTTAAGCCCTGTACTTTGCTACCTCAAAGCAAAGGTTTAGAAACTTGCTACCCTCTTCCAAAAGGTCATTCTCCCCCTGACTTACAGTAAATATTCACTAAAATGTTCCATGTTCAGTGGGAAAATGGTAATTTTTAACAGCAATGAACTTCTGTGTAAGCCAAGTTGAACCAAATGCTCTTGAGTTTAATCTTTACTATTGTAACATTTTTCCAAAACACGTGAACTCTTCTTTCATTAATCCAGGGTCAGCTGTGTAGTCTGACAAATATTCAGAAGCTATTTCTCATCCTAAAGAATGGATGGGTGGCTGGTGTACTGACACGGGATCATGGCTGTGTTTTAATAGGCTTTTCTAAACAAATTACTTGCTTTCTTACAACTTTAACCTAAAATCAGTTTGAATTATTGTATTGCTAACTTAACCTACTTCAAATGTTTCTACTGTAAAATACTTTCACATGCTGCCAGATGCCAGACATGGTGGCACACTCCTATAAACCCAGCTACTCAGAAAGTTGAGACAGTATGATCAGGAATTTGAGGCCAACCTGTGCAACAATAGGATAATTCTGTCTCAAAATGAAAATAAAAAGGGATGGAGATGTAACTTGGTCAAAGTCCTGGGTTCAGGCCCCAGTACCTCAAATATATACATACATACCTTCACATTATTGTAATTTTGTACCTAAAGGGGTACTAAGCTCCCAAAGACTTGGTAAACTTTATCAAACTACTCAGTGAGATGCATTTGACCAAACAACTTTAATACTGAGTATTTTACCTAATCTGTTTTTATTAGCAATATTTAAACATTTTGAGCAAAATGGTCACATTAAAGGCTAAGGAAATAGAGATAAATATAATGCTTCTACAATGCTTCAAGACAAAGATTAAGATTCTAATAAGTAGCTTTTTGTCAAGCATTGTTTATTTTGCTTCATTTTTGGAGAATGATGCATTTCCCCTCAGGGTTCTCAAATAATAGTCAAGAAAATTATTGTCAGATTAGTGAATTTACATTTCTGTCCATAGATTCCTACATGATCATATCCTTTCTAAAGCAGTGCATTTACTTGCACTGAAAATGTACATCCTATAGTAGTTTAAATCAGTAAAAAATGTGTTTCTATGAAGGCTTTCTTTTTCCGATTTAAATTGTAGAGGAATAAAATTGTTGGTACCATCTCAAGTGAGATTTAAGTCTACTAATAGATACCAGCACTTGAAGTGCAGGGTGAGACAGTTTCCAGAAAGAGCTGCTGGTAGGGGAGAGAAAGTGGATTTCAAGGGCAAAGGTGGACCCCCGGCAATCTCCCAAAATCATGAGGAAAGATACAATCTGCTAAAGGGAGGTTTATCATCCAAATCTCAGCCAAGCTGAAGAAAGCACTTTAAGTGAAAGACATCACTTATTCATGCATGGGAAAATTAAGTGTTATGATCTCCAATAAATAAGACATAAAACAGAGTTTCCAAATTCTGTTACCATGGGGTATTCTTTTTAAAACATGAACATTCTTTAATGTCCTAGTTCTATTGCTGTGACTAGGTGGCTAAATGAATTGATCACTAAATGAGGAATTGTGCATAGTATGTATATTACAATATTCAGAACAAATAAACAGTCCAGGGAAACACCAACTTGATGACTTTGCTTCTATTGGTATAACTCTTACATGCAGTGCTGCAATGTAAAACAGCATCAAACTATCATACTGTACTATACAGTACAATCAGCTAAATTTATATTACTTTATAAACAAGATGTAATGTAACAAAAAAAGAGACATCAAGGCTCCATAAACAAGGTGTACAGAACTGTACCAAATAAAAAAAGGTGGGCAATAGGCCAGAGATTTAGCTCAGTGGTTCCAGTGTCTGCCTGGCAAACACAAGGTCCCAAGTTTGATCCCCAATACCACACACCACAATTCTGGACGTGGTGGCTCACATCTGTAATTCCAGCACTTGGGAGGCAGAGGCAGGAGGATTGCCAAGTTTGAGGCTAGCCTGGGTACATAGTGAGTTCAGGGCCATCCTGAAAAACAAAGCCAAACCTTGTCTCAAAAAACTAAAAATAAATAATTTTAAAATTTTTAAAGGTGAATCCGAAACCTGATCAGTGGATTGTAAATCTAAACAGCACATCTTAGTCTAAGTACAGCTCTTTGAATGAGGAATATCTGTAATATATCCCAATGGATTGTTTTTACTCTCATTAGAAAAGGCATCTTCCCAAATGACCACTAATAGGATCTATTTTGTATTAAGGCTACTGCAACAAAAACCATAAATTGGCTTCTTTACAAGCACCTGAAAGTTATGGCCTACAATTCTGGTGGCCAGATGTCCACAGCTAAAACACCAGCAGATTTAGTGTGTGCTGAGGTCTCACTCTCTGGTTCATAGAAAGCATTGAACTTGCTGTGTCCTCACGGCTAGTTCTGGAATTCTCCTGTAAAAACACCACTTCCATTTAGAAGAGCTCCATCCTCATGTCCTACGCATATCTCAGAATCCTATGTTCTAACACTATCACACTGAGGCTGATGTTTCTATGTATGAGCTCTGGCGGAACATCAGTATGCAGACCATCACAGTCTGCAAACAGCCAGCTGCAGCATCATGTGGATCTGTGATCCTCCAGGAGTACTTGAGCATGGGTGTTTGTTTGCATGAAAAGAACCAGCATTAGATAACAGAGATTTCCAGCAGTAAGGAATTTTCCTTTAGAAGTGATTGAGGGTGATACCTCGAGGGTGCTGGAAGGGGGAGGACAGCATGGCTGGGCAAGTGACCCTAGGAGAAGCCTACTCAGTAAGTCGTAAGAAACCCACCATAGGAGAGAGTGCATGCACAGCAGGGAGTCCAGAGAGCATGTGGGAAAGTCACCAAAAGGACAAAATAGGAATGAATTGAAAATTCAGGTGTTCAACACAGCTCTTTTTCATGGACCTCTTTTCCCTATGACTATCATTAGCTTACTCTAACTCTCCCTGATTCTAAAAAAGAAAAAAAATGCTAGGAGTAATGTTTTCTTGATTCATATATTAATAAATAAAATTCACAGTGCAAAATGGGGAGATCATGAGATGTTCAATACAGCATGGTTCTCCTCTAGTGCTCTCACAACATGAACTACATTCTAACTCCTTTTTGTTCATAGAAAATGAGTGGATTTCATCATTTTGGAACCATTACTCACAATTTTAAATTCTCCATTTTGAATATATTCTATGGTAAGAGATAAGAGTTTCCTCCAAAGAAAAATAGCTGTAATAGCTTCCCCCATGGAATGTTAATTGATTATGTAGAGTGAAGTTTTGGTCAAGACCCTACATTAACATGCAAACATCCACCTGATCTCAAGATTAAATTTTTCAATTTTAAGTGATTAGGGATTTGCTTGATCCTAAGAGAACTTCTCAGCATCGCCTCTCACAATAACTCCATATAGTCCAAGAAAGAGTTGAGAAAGGCTTTTATTTTTTGAGAGGAGCTTATCAAGTCAGCATCACGGTTCAATTAAAACATAATGCCCATGTGGACTGTGAAGCTGGACTGAATCCTTTCTGGCCAAAAGAAAACTGTGTTTTGCTGCAACAAGAAGTTTTTTCTTTCTTCCTCCCACCTGGGGTCATGTTTTCCATCTTAATACTCAGCAGTCAATGAAATGTTTCCATGGGAAGTTTCTACTACTTGTCAAAAAAGTCCAACCAGCCTAAAGGGGACCTAAAATATTTGCACTTTATCAGCCGTTGGTTAGCATGACAGACCACAACCCTTTTTTTTGTTTTATTTTGTTTTTGATGGTACTGAGACCAAACTCAGGTCCTTGTGCTTCCAAGGTAGGTGTGGTACCACTTGAGCTAAATCCCCAGCCCCTTGTTTTGTTTTTTAACTTACTGCATTGCTCTTGGTGTCTGAGCTCAGGTCAAAAACACAGGCTGACATAACTGGTCTCCTATTACTCTTACTCCACGTTCCCGGGATGCTGACAGAAATATTTTTTCTGCTGATGAGTCATATTGTCCTGTTATCTGAAAGAGGAAATAAGGCAAGCAAAATGTTAGCAAAATAAACAATTCTGTGACCCACTCAGGACAGAAAGAAAGTAATAATGGAATCTCTAAGAGATCTAAATGATAATTCATTCCCACATGATTTCCTGGGAATAAATATTGAATTTGACTGAAGTCCAAAATACTATGTTGTCTTCTATTACTTTAATATACTTTTTATTATTATAGTGTTGATAGTGATAGTAGTGCTTTTAGATAACTCTAGATTAGTCTTGCACTCTTTTTGCTTCTCTGTCTGTCCTCTGATGATTAGGAAATGATCTTCATATCAGACTAGCTTCGGATCTCAACTCTTCACCAAACCATGGAAATCACTCATAATGTATCAAGCCCAAGTGTAAACAAGGAGTGGTGGTACATACATACCTGTGATCCCAGCACTTTGAGAGGCCAAGACAGGAAGATGGAAAATTCAAGTCCTGCCTGGGAAATTTAGTGAGACTGCCTCAAAAACTGAAAGAAAATACAAAGGTTAGGCAAGTGTGCAAAGGGGGGCTCACTCTCCAGGAACCTAGACCACAAATGAGGCCCGTGCCATTACCGGTGCCCAAGGGAGCAGCCTGCCAGCCAGCCCCCAGTCCATGCCAGAGCTGCACTGAGACAGGCCAGGCAACTGTGCACAGGGGAGCTCACTTGCTCGCTCTAACTACAAAGGAGAGCTGTGCCATTACCTGTGCCTAGAGTGGTGGCTTGCCGGTAAGCCCCCACTCCACACAAGAACTGTGCTGAGACAGACCAGGAAAGATAAAGGTTGAGGGATATCTCCTTTTGACTAATGTGTTTAGGTTGGTATATTATTGTTGCTGATTTTGATGCTGTTGTTACTCTTTTTATTTCTTCACTCTGACATAACTTTTTTTTTCCTACTTTGCTGGTACTGTATCTGCCCAACTTTCTGGGTTTCTGTCCTCTTAATTGCTTACATCTTTATAGAAGAAGGAAACTAGATTCTGTTTTGTCTTCTACTTCTATGTCCCTCTCTTTACCTCGTATTCCCACTCCCTCTCCTGTCCTCCATTCAGAACCAATACCCAGAAGTAAAAGGCTCTCAGTCTGCCCTAATTCTTCTGTATTATTATTATTATTATAAGAAGGTGTGCAAAGTCTCCAGTGGTCTTGCAGCTCTCAGTTGGTACTATCTTATATATGTCCCTTTAGCCTCTGTTACCCTCTGGCATATATGAGGTTCTTGAGATCTGTGTGATCTGTATAAATCTGCTAACTGTATTTCTAAGCTTTCATTCTCCTTCTGTCTTCCTACCTCCCTGACTGCACAGTGACCCTTTAATCCCAAAGGGCAGTGTGGGTACATTTAAGACCTGCATGTTTTATACACATTGCTGATTAATTCTAAATTTTGGCACATGTACATAGAGGTAACTCATGAGTTCAAAGTCTACACAATAGAAATTATCAAAACTTTTCATTTCACTTACTGTGTTTAACACTGTTGTTGGTTCTGATTTTATTATGGTAATGAAGATAATATGATTGTTCTCTTCAAATACTTCCCATGATGTGAAAGAACTGAGAACTCTCAAGGGTCATTACAGTTACAAGGACAACCCAGGAAGGTGCCACTTCCAAAGGGTCCTGAATAATAGAAAGAAAGAGACTTGCAACAAACATTGGCTGGACACCAGGCAAAGAATTAAACAAATAACATTAGTAAAAAGAAAGGAGTAGAAATGAGACAAAATTCAACATGCCAGACACAAAGATCACCACCAAAGGGAACTTCAGGGAAAAAAGAGGTAGAGCAAACTGAAACTCAAAATCAGGAATCTCTGAGATGCTAACAAAACCAGATCCAATAAAATGGAAATCAGAACTCATCTCTGAGATGAAAACAGAGATACTGTCTGGAGTGAAGGACTTCTTTAAAGAAGAGAATCAGTAAGATGATGGAATCTAAGATAGCAAAAGCAATGGAACCTTATAAACAGCTTCAAGCAGAGCTCCAGGTAATGATGAAGGAGAACAAAAGTTTGCAAAGCAGAATGATTGAAGCAGAGAACTGAATTTCAGACCTAGAGGTCACTATAGCAGCCAATGAACAGGAAAGACATAATCTATGGAAAAGGGCAAGGGACCATAAGAAATGAATCCAGCGCTTCTAGATGATT
>PVIC010014332.1:0-36790 GCA_004025085.1 Thryonomys swinderianus | reverse complement strand
GAGATCAGTGTGAAGATTTCTCAAAAAACTAGGATTAGAGATCCCATTTAACCCCACTACTCTCCTGCCAGGGATACACATGAAAGAATTAAAAGATTGATATCACAGTGACATATGTGAACCCAAATTTATAGCAGCTCATTTTGTGATAGCTAAATCTTGTATCAACCCAAATGGCCATCAAATCTATACTAGATGAAGATGTGGTTTTTCTA
The DNA here is from genome assembly GCA_004025085.1 of Thryonomys swinderianus. Classification (NCBI taxonomy): domain Eukaryota; kingdom Metazoa; phylum Chordata; class Mammalia; order Rodentia; family Thryonomyidae; genus Thryonomys; species Thryonomys swinderianus. The sequence continues at coordinate 36,575 of PVIC010014332.1, read as the reverse complement.
TAAAATGGAGTATTATTCTGCCATAAAGAATGATAAGCTTGAGTCATTTATATACTCAAATGTACATAACTTGAGGACATACTCGTAAGAGAAATAAATAGGTCACATTTCTTTTCTCTGGTGTGAGAAACTGAAGGTATAATTGAATTTTAGAATACATAATAGATATTGTGAAATAAAAAATATTCAAAGGGAAATGGGGTATAGGGGTATGTAAGGAAGGGAAAGAAAAAATGTGATGGTAACAAAATAAACAAAACTTTGTATATAGGGGTGGGGGCTTATAGGGTGGGTAGGGGAATAGGAAAAAATTAGAATTAAGTTGTGTCAAATACTGGTACAAATGCTCAATGCTGAGTGTGGCCATGGTGTGTGTGTGTGTGTGTGTGTGTGTGTATAAAATGTACCAACAGAGGTGCAAATATAAAAAACTAAACTGAAAGAGGGCAAAAAACTGCAACAAGTGCAGGAACCTTCAATCCAGTGCATCCCAACCACAGGCTGCATGAGAGTCACTTGTACCCTACTCAGTGCTCCACATTACACATCCAGATTTCCAGGTCCCACAAGTTCTAATGTAAGTCTGAAGCTATAACAAGTTTGCTCAGTTTGGGAAACTCCTTACTCAGATAATTTTTCTCCCCAAAGAAGTGATAGAAGGTCTCAGTCCCTACAACAGTGTACTTCAAAAACTCTCTTTTTAAAAGTCTTCAGAGTGTCAGTTGTGTTGATACTGTGTAATGCTCTTTCCCTAGAATCCCTCCCAATAGTTTATATAGCACATCCTTTTTATAATTAGATAATTTATGTTGAACTTTTTTAGATTAGAGCTAGGGTTAAAGTTCGGTTAGGACTACAAATTCTCATTGAAAACAACTAATTGTTAAATGACAAACTGGTATCCAGAGTAGATATACACTTGAATCAGTTAAGTAAAATGAGATTTTTTTTAAAGTTTATGTAAGACTTAGTAGTCTCACACTGAATTCTTCACTAAGTGAAATCTTCTGAGTGCTGAAGGGAAACAACATACTTTATTCCTTCTCTCTACCTTTGTACTAGCTCTTCAACAACAAGTCGAGGAAGGCTTAAAAGAGAAAACTGCAGGAAGGCCAAAGTAGACAAAAGTATGAGAAGGAATGGAAAAGGAACCAGTGAAGGACAGAACTGAAAGCCCTCAAGGAGACTTTGACATTAGGAAAGAAAAGAATCAAAGACGATGCACCACTCCTCCACCTCTGAGCACTCCGACCTGAAACCTTTAGTAGAAGGGAGCTCCTGCCTCTAAATACACAAAACAGTTTAGGCAGCTGATACATTCACTTCTCAGAGCTGTGTCTACCATGCAGATGTGAAATGGAGCCACAGAACTTCTTTACCAATTTTCTACTGCTTCCTGTCTCCTGACTACAGACATCTTGAAGGCAAGAAGTGAAAGTGAGCCAGCCTGGCAGGTAGAGTACTTTACCTGGTAGGTAAAGTAGTGTAAATAATCCAATGAGACATGTATGATCAAACCAAGATCTTCCTTTATCAAGAATGGTGTTCTTTCTACCACACTTCTGCTGTCTTTGAATTTAAGCTTCTGGTTTGGGTTCAATAAAACTAGAATGTCATCTTTTTGCTATTAATTTTGAGAACATGAAAGAGTCATTCACTTTTAAGAGAGTTATTGAAAGCCATAACAGATTGAGGAGACAAATGCCTCAGAGAAAATTCTTTATGACTTCCCGTTCTCTTTCCTAAAAGTTCTGTACTCTTTTAGCACCTTCGTAATAGCCCATGACTAGCCTCTTCTATAAAGTAATTCTCATCATGAAAGATTATGTCCAAGGTTACCTGAAAAAGTAATAATAATTATGAAATTCATCATTTTCCATGCTTACTATGTCAAGAAGCCTCCCAGTCATTATCTCATTTAATTTTTATAATGAACATTTAAAATCATTTGTGTTAGTATTCCTATTTTATACAGGAGGAAAATGATATATACAATACATGTGATTTACTCCAGGATCTCACAGCCAGTTAGTGGTCACTCTGGAGATTCAGACCTGGGTTGAACTCCAGAAGTCACTTTCTACAACCAACCTAGGCAAATCAGCAGAACCTGCAACTTCTCAGCCACCACGCCCAGCGCAAAAATTTACTTTTAATGCTATTTTGGCTTTGGAAAAGAGTTAGAATTTGTATCATGGCAGATTCAGGGGATAAGGTGGATGAAGACACACCATAATGTTTTCAAAAGTGTTTCTTTCCATTGGATGGACAATGGCATTTACTGTATTTTTATTAAACCTTATAAAGAAACTCAAGAGAAGACTTCCAAATCTTTTTCAGAATATAGCAAGAATAATGATAACTGTATTCAAAACAAGGGAAAATTTTTCTGGATGATTTAGTGGCAATGTGTCTTATACTGTAATAAATTTTTAAATTATTTTTTAATTAACCACCATTTGCAGATGAGTGTTTAGACAAGAAGCTTAGCAAAGAGACTTCCCTGTTCCTTCCACATGTCCTTTTTACAAGCTATAGGCCAAGGATGATTAAAACACCAAAACTTATCTTCTCAATCAGAAATTAAACTTAGTAGTGCACAATTTGACAATGGATCTATGTTATATCAGTGTTACTGCAGAATAAAAGATATAAATAGTTTTAACCTACAGTCCCCAGGACACGATGGAGAAAATGATAAAACCTACTGAACATTGCCAGGCGTGGTGGCTCATGCCTGTAATCCCAGCACTCAGGAGGCAGAGACAGGAGGATTGCTGAGTTTGAGGCTTGCCTGAGCCATAGGGAGCTCAGGGCCAGCCTGAACTACAAAGACCCTGTCTCAAAAAAAAAAAACTTACTGAACATGAAAGGAAAGAGTGAAGAGAGAAGAGGGGTTGCTGCTATTAAACTGGCAGAACTAAAACTTTAAAATACATGAAAAAATCCAGTGCTGACAAAAATAATGACAAAATCACCTGTTAAAACATAAATCTATCCATGATTAATTTTATGAGAGTCTGACAAAGTCTCTAAAGGAGTTGTGTTTAGAAAACTCAAAAGAGTGTCGGGCGTGGTGGCTCACGCCTGTCATCCCAGCACTCGGGAGGTAGAGGCAGGAGGATTGCTGAGTTCGAGGCTTGCCTGGGCTACATAGTGAGCTCAGGGCTAGCCTGAACTACAAAACAAGACCCTGCCTCAAAAAAAAAAAAAAAAAGAAGAAAACTCAAAAGTCTAGTAACGCCAAAACCTCCAATTAAAAGCAGCAAGAATTAAAGGCCAGAGAAACTGGACAGAAATGAAACATTCCAATTTAAAACCTTATAAATGAAAGAAATCCTTTAATTTAAATCTCAAATAGTGGAATAAAATCTAGAATTCATATTTAAAGATATAATTTATATGTTAAGACTTTATTGAGTTCAGAAAAGAGAAAAAATGTAAATTAAAAACAGTTAAGAAACATACAGACTGCTACTAGAATGAGATTATGTTCCAGAAAGAAGATACAAAAACTAGATTTTAATTAAATAATAAAATAATACAAGTCATGAAATTAAACTGTTCTTTGACTAGTGGACAAAAAAATGAATAAATAAACCTACATCTGAACTTCCTAGTGAATCTGAAGAATATCAGGAAGAAAGGGAAGAAAAACAATTCAATGCCATCAAGAAGACAAACCAAATTATCTATCAGGAAGCCCTCTTAAAGGGGCAGCTAACTTCTCAGCAGTGTCAAGGAGGACAGATGACAGTGGAATCATGACTGAAATGCTGAAGATACACAGAGATCAAACTAGAATTACAGACCCAGTCTAAAATATTGCTCAAGAGTAGGATCCAAATAGAAATCACTTTCTATCACAAAGACTATATGTTGATTCTATATCCTCATTGAAAAACACACAGAAGGCTATATACTTCAACAAATAAAGTGGATCCAGAGAGGTAAACAGGGAACACAAGAAATAAAACAGAAAATTATTTAAATCAGTAAATTTAGCTGAAACAATTGACAATAAAAGTTGATAGTATTTTTATATGTGAGTGATTCTAAACTTTATCTAACAAGATAGGATGCAGTGATCTTACATTCAATGAATGAAAGGTCTAGGTCTATATTATATCCAGGAGGAGAATAAAACTACTTAGTAACTTGATATTGTATACAAGTATTTATACCCAAATATGTATTTTAAAGGGTTAAGGAAGCTACCAGTAAATAATAGCATGATAGTCTTTATCTTCCAAATCACCAGAGTAAATATAAGAAACTGATGGTAGAAATATAGAAAATTTATCAGTCAGTAACAGGCAAAAAAGAAACAGATAAAAATCAAGAAAAATGATAAAAACAAAAACTGGGTCTAAATGTATAACTGTATATACACCAATAAACTTTTCAATATAGTGGAGAATATAATACATTGTTTTAAATACAACTATTATTGCTTAAAACAAACATATGTAAAGCAAAACACCCAAAAGTTAAAAATGCAGAGTGACCCACTCTGGTAAACAATTTATGAATATCTAACAAGTTCCAAAATATCCAAAATTCTCAAATAGTTTTTAAATGCACATTGTGACTCATTTATGGATCATAAAATCAATTTAGAAACCCACAACTAGCATTTTAAGTTAAAAATAGAATATATAAAGAAATAAACAGGATAGGACAGGATAGAACAAACAAAACAGATATCACTGTATCAGAGCACTCCATGCATATCAAATTGTTTTTTCATGAAACTTAATATGTATGTGCATGTGTGTATGCAAAACTCCCTATGTAAAATGCATTTCTCTACCTTTTAAGTAGAAGAAAGCAGAGTCAAGATAAATTGTTGTAATTATATACAAGTATAGAAATGTTCACTGCAGTATTATTTGTAATAAAGAAAAAGTAAAATCTTATCAACAGGATAATAGATCAATTATTTGAAGTAAGTATGAAACAATGAAATACTATAAACAAAAAGGAAAGTAAACTAAACCTATATATGTTGACATGGATAAATCTCCAAAACAAAATGAATAAACGTAAGATGCAGGAAAATATATATGGTATGCTGAAACTAATTCAACATTTGGAAAAAAGAAAAACAATGCTTTTCATTGTCATGAACACATACCCACCCAGTATGTAAAATAATGATATTAAAACCCATAGGGAATGATAAATACAAAATTCATGAGACTTACAAACTTTTGGGAATGGGGTGAGGTCAGGCTAGGTAGTGAAGTCAGGGAGGGCTATGTGAGAGGCTTCAACCCAAAATATTCCCCAAAAAATCAAAGTAAATAGGGGAATCGTCCAGATTTGTAAAACTAAAAGAATGACATATAGGTGATAATAATATATTCCTTATATATTTCAGACATTTTAGGGCCCAAAATAGTACCTTTTAAATCTGTGGTTTTAGTCCCACCCTAAACATGGAATCTGCCACCAGTTTTCACTCACCCCAGCTCTCATATTTGGGTCATCAATATTCTGAACATTGACCTGTTTACTATCTTACTCCAAAGCAAGAAACACAACTTTCCCATTTCTTATCAGGTAAAAGAAAATTTCTTATCCTAAGTTGTGAGCCTCTTTACCTGTAACAAACCAGAGTTAGAACTCAGCTCTCTGTACAAAACAAGGGCCACCACCTTCAACCTGAGTACAATGGAGGTTCCCTTGTTCTTCTGATGAGCAAAGATGAATGTATCACTTTACTCCACCTAATGAACATTTCAATCTTCTAATAAACACCCTAATAAAGAAAAATTGAGACTTAACTCACTTTTATTATCTCAAATGACACGTCGAAAAGGTCTTAATTGGACTGAAAACAGCTTCCAATAATAATACCCTCCTTAATTGATTCATTAAAGGCGCCCCTACTGAGAGGGAAGTGGTGGTTCCAGGAAAAGGAATGAAATAGAGTCTGGGTTTCCCACTGAGTGGCGATGATCCTTCTGCCATCAGCACCCCAGGCCTCTAGGAGGATGTTTAGGATGTCCAATGTCTAGAATCATTCTTCTAATCCCAAAGTAAGCATAGAACTAAAATATAATCACAATCACTAGGTGCTCAGAGCTCCTATGCAAGGCAGAAAAAACAGGGCTAGAATCTCCAAGAAGTCTCTCTGAATCTGCAAATAAGCAACGAGGCAAAGGAATACATGGAAGACAAGAGAGTAAAACTTTTTACAAGAGGGAACAAAGATCACATCCCAGTGTGACTGAGTAGGAGGAGGACAGGTGGGTGTAGCAGAAGGCAGACCTATGAAAAGGGGAAGAATATTATCTGTTAGTAGGAAGGGCAGGTTTGAGCATATTTTATAGCTAATACAGGGCAGACATCACAGACATAGTATTTAAGTTAGGCAGACAGCATCCTGATCTGCCACTTACAAGCTCTGTCACCTTGGTAAACTACCAGCCTATCTAAATGCCAGTTTCCTCAGCCATAAAATCAGAATTGTAAGATACTCTTCTACCACAGCATCGGAGTTAGCTCAAAACCCTCCAGTGGATTCTCATTGTACTCCTCTCCTACCTGATCCGCCCCTTCCATGACCTCTCTGACCTCAATCCTTACTACACTCTCCCACTTCCCTCCTCAATGCCTCTCACCCCTGCTGTTCCTCAAAAGTACTCAGCTTGCTCCCAGCTTAGTCCTCGGTGATGACTGCCTTAGGCTCCTGTTCTCTGCACCTCTCACTCCTTGATCTCCCTCAAGTCTTTGATCTAATACCACCTCCTCTGTAACCACCTGATTTACCCTTTGCTTATTCCAAATACCTCACCACACTTTTTCTTTTTCCCTAGCACTTATCACTTTCTAGTATCCCACATAGTGAATTTGTTATTCTGTTCACTATGCTTTTCAATAATCTATCACAAATGCCTAAAACAATGAAGAGTACATAGCAGGTGTTTAAATTTTTTTGCATGAAAATCTCATAAGATTGTTCTGATGAGTAAACTAGATAATGCTCGTAAGGCACTTAGTTTAACAAAGGCATACAGATGCATTCAGTAAATATTACCAATTGCTTTCATGGTATTTCATTACTATTTTGATTATTATTATTATTTTCCATCCAACATAAGGGATATTAACTAATTGGGTCACAGTTCTTTTAGCCAATGGCTTTCAGAGAAGGAAGACCTGGTTTTAACTAGAGTCTTCCAATATTATATGACAGCTTATTATGCGCAGATGCAACTAGTCAAGCACCACAGGTATTGGGTCCACAAACATACCCAAGGACAGAGACTGCTAAGTCAAAGATGGATCTCAACTAGAAACTATTGCTCTCCTTTGACCTTTTATGTTACTCTGCATATAAATATCAACTCCAGGGCTCTACATGCAAGCAGGAACTTAAAAAGACTTTTACATTTAACAAAGAATAAAGGAAAGAACAGGAAGCGAGATGTCTGACTTGCTTAGTAAAATCTGCAGAATTTAAGCTTCTGCCACACTGCCTAAGAAATTTGTGTTTCTGTCAAGAAGAAAACAGTAATCATCTGCCCACCCCATAACCTCCCAGATGTAATAGGATGTCATCTTTGTCCAATACTTAGGAAGCTCTGTGATAAAGCACTACCCTGGATAAATAATTATAGGGAATAGGGAAAAGGGACATAACTAGACCCTCCACAGTTAAGTTCTAGTCTCCTGTGAGCCATGACAGCACAAGGCAAATTAATAAATATATAGACAAAAATGAGACTTGGAGAAGAACCTGAGCTTGGGCCTGATCCATATTTCTCTGGGCACGAAAGACAAAAGACCCCCAGAGCTTGCTACACCTTTATTCAGTACATTAGGGGTAAGGAATCCCACAGGTCACTCAGAGAGCAGTGTATTTGGTACATCAGGAGTAATAAATGTAACAGGTTACACAAAGGGCAATGAGTTCAGTACATTCTAGAACAATGAAGTTTTGGGGTGTCTTTATCTGGTGTAGTTCTGCCCTGGACCATCACAGCTTGTGAGACCATTGGGCTCTTTGTTGTTACAGGAGGCAAAGATAGAATTATGTCTGGACATGCCATAGCTGATGTGTAGGCAGGAAAACTAGGCCTAATCATAGTTTAAATTTTGAAATTGTTGTTCCCCAAAATTATACAGAATTGTTCCCAACAAAGAATCAGTGGAGTAGACCCATTAACTCAAAGTTCAGTTGCATCTTCTGTTTCGTGAACATGAACAAAGGACAGAAGCCACCGAGGCAATGAGTCAGTCAGCACTCGGAGCCAAAGCACGCTCTCCACTTCTCAGCTGATAAACTATGTGAAGCACACATGGCAGTTAGGTCATCAAATGAGGCTGTCTGTGTGTTTACTTTCCCATGGTGCCCAGCTCCCTTTACCTGTTGCAGACTTCACTTGTGCAAGGGAACACAGGACTCACTGCACAAATGGCACCTTTGATGTGGCCATCCAAAGAACTTCAGGAGGCAGGAGAGGATGGTGGTACAAAACCACAAGTGCCTGGGTGGGAACATGCTATGTTCAAGTCTTCAGTCTGCTAGTTAGCATCTGCATCACCTCAGTTCAATTACTTTACCTCTGGGGACCTCAGTTTCCATGTCTGTAAAATGTGATAATAACATCTAGCTCATAAAGTTTGTGGGGAAGTAGATAAAATAATGTACAAAATCACTTGATAGTCTGAAATGTTGTAAGCATTCAATCAATATTACCCTTTGGTAAGCATAGAAGGTCTACAAGGAACTAAAATCTTGAATGCCATTGGATTCAGTGGCTCATTCATGCAACAAATATCTATTACATGCCTGTTAGTTCCCAGTTACATCTGGCTGCTGAAAATACAGCAGTGAGCAAAGACAAGACACCCTGCCTTCTCAGAACTTGCTGCTTTATGGATGATGATGGCCAAATATAATGATATACTCAGTGCTTGCTATGTGCCAGGAAGCATTAGAAGTGCTTTACATACATTAACTTGCTTAATGCTTATAACCACCTTTTGAAGTACATTACCACTAATATCTCTGTGTAGCAGATGAAGCCACTGAGGCACAATGCAGGTAAGAAAATTGCTCAGGATAATGAAGCCACTAGATGTCACAGCCCAGTCTGGAATCCAATTAGACTGACTCAAGTCCACCCTTCTGAGTATTCTGCACATTGCCTTCTTGCAGCAACTAGATAGGGAGCTCTTTATAGGTTAAAAAAAAATGTATCCTGTTTGTGTACTATCACCAAATGCCTGGCATGGCAGGCTGCTCGATAAATGCTTAGTGGAAGAATGAAGGAAGATTTTCTTTGAGGCACTGGAGCCACTCTTTTTGCCAGTCTCCTGACATCTCTCTATAAATCCTGAATAAGTAATGAGAATATATGGTTCCTCTGATGCATGAGAATATTATTGATCTCCTGTCCATAGGTTATTAAAAGTAAGGCTGCATTTCCAGAAATGGTGATGAATTTTCCTTGAACCACCCATACTCTACGCTCTTCTCTTTAACCCACATGGCATGCAGGTGAGAGGGGTCTGGCAAACATTGAAGTCTGGCAAACATATTTTTAAAACCTAGAATATATGGTGCTAAGGGGACAAAATGCCCAATATCCCTGCCCCTTACTTTAGAAACCAATGACACATCACAACCACACAAAACAAATCTCACCAAAAGCCTCCACACTCTAACTTAAACCTCACAAATTTACTACCTTCATGACTATGCACAAACTAGGTGAAACTGAATGGGGCTATGATTGAAGAAGAAAATGACAGAGGCAATTATTACCTTGAAGGAAACAGAGGTAGAAAAAGAGGACTGCCCTGGGGGATGGACAGAGCAGTAGAACTTGTTCTGCCCTGAATATGGCTGATACACATATACAAAACTGATAATTATCATTATTATCTTAATTATATTTTATATGTTATATTTTCTGTCTTCATACTTTATATAGTGTCTTAGTTAACTTTCTTTTTGCTGAAACAAAATACTCAGTACCCACAAGTTAAAGAAGGAAAGATGTATTTCAGTTCACAGTTTATAGAGGTTTCAGTCCATATAGTCAGTTGACGCCAAGGTAAGGTGGCACAGCAGAGGACCATCACAGAGGGGAAACAGTCCAGGGAAGGCAGGCAGAAAACAGCAAGCAGCAAGCAGCAAGCAGCAAGCAGCAAGCAGCAAGCAAGCAGCAACAAGCAGCAAACCTGTCTTCTTTCTGTCCCTTTACAGAGCGGGCTTTCCATTATCCACACCCTTATCCCAAAATCACACCTTTAATCAGCCTTCCTACATCCTCAATCCAGCCAGCTCTAAAAACCCCCACCTATGAGCACATGAGGCTGTAGGGGCAAATCTACATTTAAACCATTACATATATTTAAATACATTTGAACAGATTTTATATATCAATCATGCTAATAATATGCATTACTTTTATTAAACTGTCATTTATTTTAAAACCTTACTCAGTGCCGGGCATGGTGGCTCACGCCTGTAATCCCAGCACTCGGGAGGCAGAGACAGGAGGATTGCTGAGTTCAAAGCTTGCCTGGGCTACATAGTGAGCTCAGAGCCAGCTTGAACTACAAAGCGAGACCCTGTCTCAAAAAAAAAAAAAAAAACCTTACTATATTCTGTTTTTCTTTTCATATTATCTCATTTAACCCTTATAATAATGGTGAATAGCAGAACTATATCTCTATTTGGTAAGGGTAAACTTAGCTGTGTTTTTGTTTTTGTTTTTGTTTTTGTTTTGAGACAGGGTCTCGCTTTGTAGTTCAGGCTAGCTCTGAGCTCACTATGTAGCCCAGGCAAGCCTTGAACTCAGCAATCCTCCTGTCTCTGCCTCCCGAGTGCTGGGATTACAGGCATGAGCCACCACGCCCGGCTAAATTTAGCTGTTTTTTAAAAAGAGACCTGGGGCCAGATTGAGCTCAAGTGGTACTGTGACTAGCTTGCAAGCAAGCAGAAGGACCTGAGTTCAATCCCAGGTACCACAAACAAACAAATGAAAAAAAGACACTCAAATATAAAGGGGTTTAAATAAAAAGCTATTTAATATGTAACAATCTTGAAGCAGTATTATATACAACCTAAACTGTTGTCACAAAGACTCAAAACTGTTTTTGTCCCAAAATAGTGCATGACTATGGAGGTAACCTACCATCACCAAAACACAGCTTCTAGGTAAAGGATCAAAGTGACTTCAATTCACACATTTCAGCCAGCAGACAGCAGAAAGGAGCAAGAAGAGAATGTGCCTGTTTCTTCTCCTAAGGACACACTTTGGAAATGGCCTATATTACTGTATTCCTTTGGCCAGAACTGGGTCACAGAATATTGTGGGGAATAAGTGTTTTTTAAAGACAGATGCTTTAAGTAAAGTATCTGATAAATGTTCATTTCTTTTCCTTCTATTTTCAACCACATCTCGAAAATGAATGCTAGTGTGATCATTTGAATTCTTGTCAAAAATTCCATTCCCTTCTCCCAGATCACTGTGGCAGAGTATTGTTCCCTGCTCCACTAATGTTAGATCCAGCCATGAAATCTGCTCTTGCCAATAGAATACTTGTGGACAGGACCCAGGCAGACATTGTAAGTGTGTTGTTTGATTCAACTGGGCTAGGGCTCCAGATATCCATGATAAAAAAGAGTTTATCTCCAAGTAAGAGCTGCTCTTTTCAACCTGGGCTGAAAGCAAACATACACAGGAGATCTAGAGCCCAAAGCACACTCTAAAGTCATCACTGGTCATTGCACAACCTACAACAGGTTTTTGGCAGGGTCCAGCCTAGATCAACCAAATAACAATGCACCAGGAGACCAAGAAATGTGAGCATATTAGTCCTTCTTGCAGGTCACAGAGTTAGGGATAGTTTATTATGCACTACTATTGAAAAAATCACTTTCTAACACAAAAATTTGTGTCAGAAGTGGGGTGCTACAATAAAGAAAACCTAAAATGGTAACTGTGGTCTGGGAAGTAAGAAGCAGATGGTAAAGAAACAGTAAAGGAAAAATGAAAACATGCCACCCTGTTATCTCAACTACTTGGCAAAATTTATCTGAAGTGATGTGGAAGACACAAACTATGCCTAATGAACTTGAAGCATTAGACAAGAAAATGTCAAGGCAGGATATTGATTATGTAACCTAGTTGCTACTAGCTAAATAAGTATTATGAGACAGAGTTGAATTTAAAATGGACTGACCAATTTGCTAGAGGAATTGAGAATGAATACAAAAAAATCTTAAAATTTCCAGAGTTTGCATTTCTGAAAAGTGAAACTATTTTTCATCTTCTCATTTTTTCAGTCTCAGGACAAAAACTAAATTAAGGGTGTGTTGCTCATATCTTTTATAACTTAAAGGACTTCAGTCGTACTTAACCATTCTTTTCAGCTTAACAAAGTGCTTCTAGGAACAAAAAACATGGCATCCTACACAGACCTGATGTATCCACAGTAGCCAAAAGTAAGACTTTAGAGAAAGATGCCTCAAAATGCATCAGACATATCACTTTGGCATATAGTACTGTCTGAAATTAAACCATTTTAAAGCGTTTGTACTAGTTATCAGCCTGAGACCTTAATTAACTATTTGAAATATAAAAAGATCTCTAGCTCCAAAAATTTCTAAAGGCAAAAAGAAGGATTGCAAGTTGCTAAGTAAGAAAGATTTATTCCCTAAAGCTGTCCAGAAGTGGCCAGGCATGGTGGATTAGAGAGGTTGGAGTCAAAAGACATGAAAAACTCTGGACAAAAGATTGACTCCCAGGAGGAGACTAAGGGCCTAATCCAGAGGTCAGCCCACTCTGGACCAAGGCCAACCCCAACTGCCATCTGATCTCCTAGGAACCCAGCTACACCCAGCTACACCCAGCTACAATGATGTAATATTCACACTGCTTTTATTGAAATAGCTGCAACAAGGGACTATATGATCTGCAAAGCCTAATATATTTACTACCTGATCCTACCTTACAGTTCCCAGTTATTAAAAGTATCTTCTATACTCACAGCACAAAGAAATCTGGCACACTTGCACAGGATTTCAGAATTGCTCTAGACCTGTGACTGCTTTCTCCTTTCTTCAAAGGGGAGAATTTGCAGCATTCATTCTGCTTCTGTTCAGCATCACATTTTGGGAGGTTAAAAGGCAAATAACTTGACTTCAGTTCACAGGTATTTTAGTTGATAGGAGCTATATTAGGATTTGGACTATTTTCAAAATCCTAGACTTCAAAGTTGATGTGGATTGAATGTGAGATTTAAATTATTTGGATAGGTTAAGTATATTTTGCATGTAAAAGAGCAGTAAATTGAGGCCAAACTATGATGATTTGTGTTATTATTATCCACCTCCCTTCTGCCTCCATGGTAAGTAATAGATGGCACAAGACTGACCAGATGTCTTACTTTGGCCAAAGAAATGACACCAGGCATGAAAGGAACAGAGGCTTTACATATGCTTATGTGGCTCATCTTGGATCATGTATTCTTGTGATCTGCCACCAGAAGAGCATCTCTTCAATCTGGTCCTCAAAATAAATACATATGGAGGGCTGGGGGTTTAGCTCAAGTGGTACTGCACCTACCTTGGAAGCCCAAGGGCCTGAGTTTGAGCCCCAGTACCACCAAAACAAACAAAAAAATAAATAAACACATATGGAACAGACCTGAACCAAAGATGTCACCTTAAGCCAAATCCACCGAGTCTGAAGCCTGAAGCAGTGCTCCCAGGTGAGCTCAGACCAGATCACCAGTCTTCAGCCCAATCATGATAGCTTAGGTATTCAATGTTGCCAGCCACTGAGATTTGAGGTTATGAACCATTATTGTAACAATGGCTCACCTATGTATAGGACTTTTATAAAATGATGAGGTACCTGGAAAAGTAGAGTGGATGGAAAGGTAGCAGATTTAATTTTAGTTTAGAAGTCAAAAGAACCCTATCCAAGACCCAGCTCTGCCACTTACCTGATATTTAATTGAAGGATGTCACTTTCTGAGTCTTGGGGGTTCTTAATTATAAAATGAGAATAATAAAACCTAAATGAGAAGGTAACTATAAGATGAAATAACATTTAAATGCTTCATAAGCAGAATAAAGTGTACAAATATACACTGTTTTCATTATTACAGTTCCATTTACATAAAGTTGCCTGAATTAATTTTAATTGATGGTAGAGAAGGAGCTAAGTCATTTTTGGCCTCTGATCCCAAAATATGGCCATGCTAGATCTGGAAAGATAAATATCTATATGCTTTTAACATTGCAGTGTTTCAACCATTCTTCCTTGATTTTGTTTGTCTAATTTCCTGATTTTGCTCCAGTGAACATGTGTGATTTTTTTTTAAGAAAGCAAAACAGTACAACTGTTATTTTTCTTTAGATTGATCATGCTTCCCAGAGCTTTATTCCCAGGCAGGCCTCTCCTCCCACAGCCTCACAATCCTCTGAGGGATGGTAGTACTGAGGACAGCACCCTAACCACCAGACCAAAATGAAGTTCTCTGGGCTCACCTTCCTCCCTCAGAATGAGGGCATTATCAGACTGTTCCCCTTCCTGTACAAATCTGAAATCCTAAAAGCTCAACCAGCCAGCGAGATTTTCAGCCAACAGGAAACTTCCATCACGCCTTTTACATAGAACTGTGTCCCCTAAATTGCTTACTACAGCCCCCAGTGTGCCCTATGAATTGGGGTATCACAACTTGATTATTTTGTATTCTTGTCAAAAATGTTTTGCTTTCTCCAAAATGCCAAAAGGAAGAGCACGGGCTTTTTCAACATGGCTCTGAAGTTTCTCAGTACCCAGGAGTTTTAGCAGTGGGGACACACACACTGTCCACCTGGAGAGGGGGAAAAGCTCAAGTCAGTAACACTGACAAGATCCATTTGCTCTATGAAGACAGGCAGCCCAGGTTCCTGGGGAGGACTGTTTGAGAAATAAATCTGCCTACACAGTTCTCTCGATCCTCACAGGAAAGCAGCAGAACTCTCCAGAACCCTCTCAGCTGGCTTTGCAGTGGGGGCCAAAACACTACAAGGAACCACTGATCAGATTTCCCCCCGACCCAATAGGATCACTGATTCTAGGACCTGAGTGTAGTTGCCACTTCACCTGCCCCCTTAATGTGTACTGAATGAATGCCGGTGTGAGCTTCACATCACCACTAGCATCAGAAGCCTGGGATGGAAAACGAGGGGCTTGCCCCTATGGGAGAAAGCATGCCAGTTAAGGAGAGGAGGGCTGCCTTCTCAACGATGCTGATATCACCTGGACCTCCGGGACTCGACAGCTGCACGAGTGACGCATGCGTAGTTAGGTGGCCTCTAAGATTCCCTCTAGCCATGCCTCCTCCTCTCACGACCGCTGTGCAACAGCTTTGCCCGATTGTCTCATGTGATCCTCCTGGGAATAAACGTTTGATATGTGATGGTCAGCCCTACTCTGTGTAAAGAACAGAGACCGAGGAAGATGGAATAACTTTTCCCAGTGCCGCATGGAAGTGGAGTGGGTTTGGAACCTTAGAAACCTAGCCACTGAGCCATAAAAGCCTTAACGTTTCCTCTTCCAAGGTCAGTCAGACCTCAAGTGGTCAGGTGCCTTTAGTGCCACTGTGCCTCCTCCAAACAGTTTCATTTTCCATGGTAGCCAAATATTTAGAAAATTACTAAAAAAGCACTGACAGAAAGAAGCACAACGCATAGACCTGCATACCTCACACTGGGCAACTGTGAGTTCGCTCATGATTCCAGAGAAGACCTGAAACCAGAACCACTGGTCAAATTGCAGGGAATCCTACAAAAGAGAAACTCAGGGAACAGTTACGGAGGGTACAGCATTCCAGGAATGGGGCAGCTTGAGCCATGCCTGACAAATCATCTGAGAAGGAAAGAAAAAGACATTTTGCTCAAGGAGCTTTGGGGAACTGACAAAACTTCCACCATATTCTTTCAGTATTTAAGGGAGGCTGCGAGAAAAAGCTTATTCACTGGGAGAAAATAAAGCTATGGTTTCAGGAGAACTTGGTACCTCATACATGGGCCTCCAAATACCTATGGCACTAACCGAAAAATTGGGGTCAGAAAAGAAACTTTTTTCCCCCAAGGGAACAAGTATATTTTAAAAGGAGTCAGGAAAAGTAGCTAAAGCCTAAAGCCTCTTTTAAAATTTCTCTCTGGGATTTTTAATTGAAAAATAACAGTAAAGTCAAATACTGTATACTGAACAATAGTCATAAGGTCCTCTGAAGGTACAAGTAGTGAATATAGGTAACTTGAAAGGGAAAAGAGAATTAACCGCAGCTCTTGTTTATAAACAAACGACAATGAGGAATTTGGCAGGAGAGAGGAGGATTCATTCAGTAGCTGCGTGAGAAGTACAGGGCTCTCTTCTGACCAAATGACCTTAAACCTGAGGCACGAAGAGAGTAAAGAATGAGATGCAGAGAAAGTGAGTCGATTTTAACATTCTACCAAATCTACCAGCAGAAATCCAAGCTCATGCGTGCGTGTGCGTGTGTGTGTGTGTGAAAGAATTATTTTAGTGACAGAAAAATAGAAATCAGTGGCACTAGGTGGCTGCTATTCTCACAGCAAGAGGAAGTCCCATTACATCTCCTAACAAATGAGCACAGTGAGCCCACCTATTAGTATTGGGCAAATGATCTTCCAGATATGCCCAAATCTAAACCACACAAAAGGAGCCAGGCCACAGAAAGGCAGTTTGCTCCGAGGCAAAATGACATTTTTCATGCCTAAATTACTCATTCCCTCCTCCACTGGTCCCCCCTTTGAAATGCTACATTGCCGGCGCAGTGGGCATTATGGAAAAATAGGTAGGTAGAAATTGAGATTTGGTAGAAAGAGCAAAACCATCTGCATTCCTCTGCCTGTCCAGAGCCGCGCTGATTGTCTCCACCATCTCCCTCCTGCTGTCTGACTTCCCCGAATTAGGCTCCCAGGAAATGCTGCATGTCCATCTCTGTCCTGAGTTGAATTGAAACATCTGCTGAAATAGCCTCCAGCCCTCCCCAAACCTGGTCAACCAGTGCATGCCAGCTCTGCCCAGCACAGCCAAGTGCCTGCTCAGCCTCTTGATATCGGGAAGGGTCTGGGAACAGGGCACAGAACATGTAGACAAGCCAGACATGTGGCAAAGCCATTTTGAATTATTTCCTTGGCTGCTTCTGAAACAGCTGCTTCCTACCTCCCCATCTCTGAAGATCACATCCACCCAGACCTCCCAAATGTTAATGGCATGTAACAGAAATATTAAAATTTAAAACCCTACAGAGTGTATGGGGGAGCAGGCAGGGTCTCCGGGAACCCTTGTGTGTTTCTGTCAGTCCGACGATTAGACCTTTGGGTTTTTAAAAATCCGTGAAGAGATTTAATGGAGTAACAGAAACCGAGCCGGGAGGGGAGAGAGTAGGTTATAAAAAGGAAGAAAAGAAAGGTGGAAGGAAGGGTGAAGGGAGGGAAGGAAAGAGGAAGGGAGGTAACCTGAGGGACCGATAACAGTTTCCCAACTTACAGTGTCCTCTCGCTTTGAGCACAGTAACATTGCCACCTAGAGGCTTCACAGTGCTCTCCTGAATATAGACACCGATGGGCAAGTCTTGTTTATTTGTATAAATAAGTGCATTAGGAGATTTCAAAGGGGGAAATGCCTGATACGATAGGAAGTACTCAATGTACCACCAAGACTTCAGTATCTAACCATTTCAAAGTGACTAGTATTTATTCGGCACCCACTGTGTGCCCGGGACTCAGCCAAGTGCGAAGAGTACAAATCCAGGTAAGACTAGTTTATTTCCTTGAGGATCTCTGTGTAAGAAGAAGACTGATACATATATAAGGAACACAGACTATGAAACTTTCCCTAAATGTTCAAGAATGTTGTGTACACAGTGTAGGTGAGGAAGAGATTGATTCTGACTATAGGGGCTGAGGGAAGAACATGATCTGGAAAGAACACAGAGAGGCAGTGGAATTTAGCTGGGTCACAGGAAACCTGGACATCGGATACCAGGATGCCCAGCATGACTGGATTACAAGGAATGTGGATATGGGCTGCAGGGCAGGTAGGGCAACAATAAAGGACAGAAGGACTAGTTGAGCCAAACTGTAGATGGTTTTCACTTCAAGGTTGAAAGCTGTTTTAATTGCACAAGGAAAGCACTTTGCAACTTCTTTGCTCTCTCTGCAATGTTCAGCACCTAGAAGAGTGTTTAGTACTTACTAGTTGCTCATTGACAATCTGTGAAATGAATGACTGCAAAAGGGAGTCCATGAAGAGTTTGGAGAAAGAAAATAATTGAATAAGATTTATGTTTTGGAAATCTGTAGGAATCAAAAAGATTAGAAGGGGGCCATCAGATATTTATTGCAAAACTCAATTAATACAGGTCTGACCCAGGCCACAGTAGAGACATGGAAAGGTCTGAAGGACCATGCGTGCTTTTGATGAGGGCCTGTCTGGAGGTCTCACCACTAGGTGCAGGGATAATCTTGAGTGATGGCATGGGCCCCGTTTGGGAACAGTGAGGGAGCTGTGTGGGAAGAACAAGAGTTCTGCTAGAGAAATGAGCCCTCCAGTTCCTGGGAGCAGAGCCAAGTAGAACAGCCCATGAACAGTTAAGATTCAGAGTGGAGGTAAGGGTAGGGAAGGGGGTCTCTCACAGGCTCACACAGACTCTACGTACTCAACTCAGCTGGGTCCTACTGGAACATTTTTTCCATCCCAGGGTAGAGATGATATGTATCTGTAATAGCCCTCACACTAAGCTGCACCCTATGCTTCAGTAAAGCCAGAAGGTTGCTGGGTGCACCCTTAGCATCCACATCTGGAAAATGGGAAGGGCTATCAGGTTTGAATGAACTAATTTACAGAAAGTGTTTAGCCCAACATCCAGCATAAGTAGTAGACAGCAGGGTTAGAGTGTAACCTCATGATGTAGTAAAAGGACTTGGGATTAAAGTTCAAAGCCAGGTTCACCATCCCCATGACCTTTAACAGGAAAACTGACATCTCTCTGTCTCAGTTTGCCCATCTGATTCATAGGGAGAGTGTCATTTGCCGTACCTGTACCGTACCACAAGATGAAATGGGACAATGCACTTTAACCAGTCTGTCACTTGGAAGTCAATTTGCAAACATATATGATTCATTACGTGGAAGATTGTGGCAGAGAAATCTCTGAACTTCAAGAAACTGTGGTTCTAGGTTTGCATGTATCTTTTTAAGATTCTCTGCCCCAGAGAAAGGGAATCTTCTCTGGCCCCACTTAAGAAATCCCTCACTTGTCACTTTTCTGTGTTCCAGACATTCTTTCATCATCGCACATTTCCTTTATTCCATCTTCAATTGAGATCTGAAAAGAAGCCTTTGAAACTCCTCAACTAGTAGAACCACTAGGGAATCAAAGCACATTTGTTCTCTCGTCTACATATTCCCCCAAATGGCTGACCCATCAAACTCAAACTATTAATCTGAACTGAAAGGAAATGGGCCATTATTTAAAAGAGGGAAAGATAACCATAGTGAAGAGGAGCAATAAGGTTATTTGGCTTCTGACACATAAGGAATTTTTTGTTTGCTTTTTGCCTCACCTAATCTCTCTAGAACATACCTGTAATGAAAAATCAAGAACAGACAGCTGCTGGTTTCAGCCTTTGGCGATCAGCGCCCCCCCACCCCGCCTCTGTGTGTGGCTGGGGGAGAGAGGTGATCACAAAATCACTGGGCCAGAACTGAGGGAAATGACATATGATGTGACGCTCTTCAGCCTGATTTACTGCACACCACAGTCATTTTTTTCCAGGGCAGGTGACCAGCAAGCATTTACCTTCAACTTAAACACCTGCAAGACAAGGCAACCGGCTTCCGTGAGAGGCTCCTCCCACCAGCAGGAAGCATGATTCCCTAGAAGGATCTCTCTGTTTTGTTTTGTGAGACCTTACCCACTTTTCTCAGGGCTTCCCTCTGGCCATATGCAGAAGGAACCTCTTTATTACCTGAGCCTTCTATTGTCTAAACCAAGTAGCTCTGTTTCTCAAGATGCCTGGGTATGATCTATTTTCCTAGCTCAATACATTTCTAAATAAAAACCACATCTCCAAAAAGCTCTGAAGTCTCACTGTTACCATAAACCCAGATGACTCCTTCGGATTCACACTCCAAAGTACAAAATGGTACTGGACATTAAGTGCCCTCACTCCACAAAAGGGCTGTAATCTCCATGGGAGATTTTCTGAGCTCTAAGAGTCATAAGGCTGATAGATGAATTATTTCACACCACTACGGTTCCTCCAAGGCAGACAGCCACGGCCACAATTTAGAGAGGAAGGTTTGAGGCAAGAGAAGGCAATAGCTGCTCCCTGACCCTTCCCCTTTCTGCTTCTGGCACCTTGCTCTCTCAGGACATAGACATAGACATAGACATAGACATAGACATAGACATAGACATAGACATAGACACATGGACTCAACTGCAAAGGCTCCTTGTCTATGCTTACAGATCCAGTGCTTGCTTCTTCATCAGTTCTCTACCTATGGATCCACCATTCTTTGTTTGGTTGTTGCCCCATACCTCTACTCGTGTCCCAATTGTGTTCAAAAACTTTCAATGATTTCCAAGTTATCTGATGTTGAAAGTAGATAAAAATCTTGAACATAATCCTCAATCTTCCTCAAAATCCAGCTGTACTGAATTTTGCTGTAGCCTCTTTTCCCTGGACTCTTGATCAGAGTTCCACCAGGAAGCAGATTGTACACAACACTAAATGAGTTCAACTACACAGAATTCACCAATGGAGCTATTTCTAGGGATGTGAGGAGTGCAGATGGAACCCACAACATGAAGTGAATTTCACCAGGGCAAAAACCAATGAAAATTTCTAACTTTCCTGAAGGGGCAAGGGCCAGGAACAACACTACCAACTGTTGCGTGACAGTTGGAGTTGGAGCTGAGGGAAGATAACCCTCAGACAGAGGTATGACTACCAGGACTATAGTCTCTGCCAGAATCTTGGCTATGAGGGATGAGTTAAAGTTGATGAGAGGACAGAAAATAAACCATCTACTCTCCTTGCTCTGATGACTTGCCATGCCTCTGATAGGAAATCCCAGGGCAGGGGAGCCAGTATGATCCACCCTTAGAAGCCAGCTCCTAGACTACAGAACAAGGACAAGAAAGGCAAAGAGCTGATAAAGTACAGACAAGAGGCATGGGGAGAGTTTCTCAACTTTCTACCATTTTTATCCTATCCTCAGTCAAATGTATGAGCTCACTACTTTCTAAACACAACATTTCTTGATCTTGTACAATGGCCACACCATCTCCTCCCCCTAGAATATGCTCCTCCGCAGGACAGAGTTGTTCAGGGTCATGGGAGAGGCACTGAGGGTTACCCACTCATTCAGAACACTCTGCCTGCATGCCTACTCCATAGAGATTTACTCAGTGGAATGATTTAAGATAGGATAGGAGCACAGCTTCTGCAGCAAAACCTCCAACATGGGGCTCATCATATTGAGATATGCTCAAAGGAAATCCATGCAAGCTCTCAGTATACTCTGTTCATAAAAAAAGGAAAAGCAAGTTCTGGAAATAGAAATGTGTATCTGTGTACAGCAACATCTGCTCCACCGCCTCTCTCAGTTCTTCTCACATTTCAGATCAGGGGTCAGGGCAGAAACACAAGAGAAACGGAGCTTCAGAGACTCAGACCTCTTGGGCAAAGCTTCAGAGACTCGGACCTCTTGGGCAAAGGCCCTTCCCCAGCTGTCAGGCTTCTGGGCCCTCTGAATTGATCACTGGAACAGTAAGACTGGCTTTGCATTTAACAATTCTTTTCAGAGTAAAGGCTTTCCTCCCTGCACAGTTCTTGCCTTTTATCAAGGAAAAGAAAGGAAGAAGCAACCCGGAGTGAAACCCTTATAACAGGAGGTCGGTAGGCAGCAGATGCAGCCAGAAGCACACACAGCTTATTTGTCTGAAACCTGCTCCTGCTGCACAAAGGTGGGGGCCTCCGCCCCCGGAGCAAGGGGCCACCCTGGGAGCTCAGGCTTGGTTTCCTGCCTCCAGGAGGGCAGAGAAGCCACAGTTTCTTCTGAGGAGAGTCTGTGGGGCAAGGTGGGGGCCACTCAGGCATGATGGATTTGGAGAGCTGGCAGTGCTCCTGCTTCCACACAGGAGAGTGGTTTCAGGGAGAAAAATCATGAGGGCTCAGGAGGAATCTCTCCTTATGCATTCAGTGAACATTTTTACTTCACCAAGCAAAGCATCAAAGAGCATGGATTCTGAAATCAGACAGAATGGGTTCAAATTCTATCTACACCATGAACTAGTTGCGTGACCTTGTACAATGAGGGTAATCTCCGCGCTTTCTGCTAAGAGGCCTAAATTAATTCATTCATATTAAGTGATTCACATGTACCTGGCACATAATAGCTGTTCTCAAGAAAAACCAACTGTTTGGCTAATGTATATAATAGTGATAGACACAGGTAAACAGAACTCTTATGAGCCTTTCTTTCCAAGAACATGAATAATGATGATAATAGCTAACATTTGTTGGCCACTGACTATACATTAGGCCCTGTTGTAGCACTTTTATGTGTTACTGTCATTTAATACTCTCAATATTTCTACTTTTGTATAAGGACATTAGGCTGAAAGTTGGTTACATAATTTGGTCGAGGTTATTAACCAGTAAGTGCCAGAGATTAGAATTAAAGAGCAACAATTTTTAAAAATAAACCAAAGATAAATTCATGCAGTTGGTGAGAAATGCTATGAAGAAAATGAAGTGTGCAGTGGTAAAGCACAGGGAAGGCCCCATCAAAAAGGGAGCTCAGAGTATCCCACCCTAAGACTGGTAGCCAACAAAGCAATTGGCCATGCAAAAAGTAAGGGCAGAGACTCCAGGTAGAGGGGACAGCACAGGACTTGATATTGAGATAAGGCAGAGGTTGGGGTGCTCCAGAATATGGAAGAGGCTAGGATGGCTGGAGTGCAATGAGTGAGGGGGGAGAGGAGTGAGAGAAATGTAGAACGTAGGCAGAGTTGATCATGGCAAGACTTGATAAAGACCTTAGATCTAAATGCAGTGGGAAGCTTCTAGAGAACTTATAAAGCAGAATGGCTTTATATTCATGTTTCCACGGAGTAAACCTTGAATGAAAGCACAATGACCCTTAGAAGGTGACTCTCATAGTGTGTAGGGACTTGGGCCTGCGATATGTCAAGCTTGATCATTAAGGAATAAAGACATCACTCACATCCCCAGACAGAACTTGACACAAATACTGTTTTGTGTTTTCCATCACCATTATTATCATCACTGCCACTGCTGTCACTATCAGATTGTGGGCCAAGGTCAAAATGGCCCTTAGATAGTCATAGCTCCACTGGGGCTCTGAGGCAAGGAGTCTTCTTTCTGGCATCTACCCTCAGTGGGACAGCACAAGACCTCAGTCATGACGCACACACAAACACCAAAAGAAACCCAAAATAAAGCCATTCAAGCAAAGGTATGTATAAATAGCCCCAAGCACTTTGAGAGGTTGAAAACAGATCATGGGAATTGCATGTTAGAAACAAGAAACAATTTATTAAGTTTCTTTTGCTTGTAAAAGCAATGAAAAATGATGAGCATCTATATCTGAAGTCTTGATACACTACCAGATAACACTGAGATATTTATTCATTCATCATATATAAAATTCATTGAATAAACCTGCCATACCACATATACTGAGCAATGGAAAGTGCAAAGACAAATAAAATACTGCCTCTGCCTTTAAGGAGGCCCAGGCTCCTTACTTTGCAGACAAGTTAAAGAACAATTATAATGTTATATGATTGGAGGCAGGATAAAGAAGAAAATAAGGAGTTATGAAAGTACTTACATTTGGGATTTAATCCAGGGTCAGGGCAGGTTCTCAGGGAAGAAACATCAAGAAGAGATAAAAGAAAGATGTAGTGTATAAGATTATACAGCTGAGGTATTAGGGAGACTGAGGACACTTAGAATGCTGCAAGTTTCCCAACAAAAAGTTAGTAAACGGCAGGCCCACATCAACAAGAGACATTATTCTAAGAAATTAGGGTTTTTCCACATGCTGAAACATTTTAATGAAGTGCACAATGGTCTTATTTCACATATTGTAGAAGGGGAAGGATTAAAGGCAGGAAATTCTGGGACATGGCTCTTGTACTAAGGAGGGTGTGAGGAAAGGCAGGACAAAGGAGCTAGAGAGGAGGAAGAATTGGCAAGGCAACAGCAGGGTAAAGTCCATAGAAGATGGTGATCAGTGGTATTTGACATGAAGACAGGAAGAAGGGGGTTCAATTTTCCTCCCATATATGAGAAGTTAGGTCAGGTGATAAAAGACCCAGTGTACAAGCCTGGAAAGACCTGTTAAACTGTAGGGAAGCACTAAACGTTTTTGAATAGCAGAGTGATCTGATCACAGCTGTAATATGCCAATAATCTGCAACATTGGTTGGAGGATGTTTTCCTAACAGTCTACTGAGTGGGAAGAATTAAGGCCCAAATAAGGAATATTAAAATGAAAAGCTGGAGCATGGTAGACAAAAGCAAGCAAGATCTGAAAGGAAAGTGATCAAGAGTAAGGGTTGAAGCACTATCCTTCAGGAGGAGGAAGAGACCTTCTTTCTGTGGGGCAGGACAATGCAGAAGGAGATAGAAACCAAACATAGCTTCTTAAATATTCCTTAAAACTACAGACCCTTGTACTCCAGTCCAAGTGAACAAGGTCAAAGCTCTGCTCAAGGTTCCCAGCGACATCAGTGGCTATGGAAAACCAGCCAGAAATGGGCAGCATAAAATACATCAAACATTTTGTTGAGATGATCTGAATTTATTGTGAAGTTTTTAAAAACCAAGTAATGAAATTATACTATTTATTAGAAACATGTACATGGACCATAAAACCACACACCAGAAAATTCACAGTCACCATGTTGGAGCAGGAAATTTCTAGGTGAGGTTTACTTTCTCCTAGATGCTTTTTATGTATTTTCTACCATGAAAAAGCATGACTTTTGCAATCAGAAACCCAGCAGAGTTTAAAATATATTTGTAAGGCTTATATAGCATAGCCGTCTCTCAGAATTGGAGAAGGAGCTGTTTTTTAACTCCTTTTTTTCCAGTCCACTTATGGTTCTCAGGATGCAGAGTAACTTAAATGCTCCCAAGTGGAAAGCTTGTGTATATCCTCTGTGGTGCCACACCACCAAGGGCCTTCCTTGCTCAACAGAGTCATCTCCACCTTCTTCCCCAATACAGAGTCTACAGGCTTTAGGTCCCAACCCCCCATGACTGAGGCTCTCTGCCCAAGTAGAACAAGACCCAACAGGCTCTGTGTCTACTGCTCCCCACTGCTCAGCATGTCTCCCTTCCTTCCCCCTAAAGGACAGCACCATTTCCCTACTTTTTCTCTCGCCATGACTCAACTACAAAAGCTCCAATTCTGGCAAGCAATTCACCCTTTCTCCCAAATATCCTGTTTCTCAAACTGTCACACACACAAAGAAATGCTATTCTTCCCTCAGACCCCATGGGAGTTGGATTCCATTTTCTCTAAAAGGGAAGGCATAGAGCAGGAGAGAAGGGGGCTGGCAACCAGAACCTGCAGGCTGTGGTGCCCCAACTAAAGTCCACTATGTTCACAGAATCTTCTTGAATATTTCTTAAAATTACTGAGCCCTGGACTCCAGTCTCAAGTTGTTGGCAGAGGATTTCCAATGAGATGAAGGCTCAGGCTGTGTCAGCAGGATGAATTCTACCTGCTGGAGGTTAGAGGAAGCAATATAGAAACAAACAGGGATGGAAAAGAAGGATAAACAGGGATGGAAGGGGAATCCCTTCTGGGCTGCCTTGAGTTTGTAATAGAAATTTCTTCTCAGTGAAATGCTCCAAGAGCTTTCATTGATGACATTCATTTTCCCATAATATTGCTACATTTTTTAACAGAAGGGTGTATGAGAAAAAAATGATATATAGAATTTGAAATCATGATTAATGAAATGACTAGACTACATACCAGTTACCTATTGTTGTGCCAATACATAGTCATGTGGTTCTATGAACCTGGAAAGGAACTCCCAAAACAAGTATTTCCAGAATTACAGAAAGTTAATGCCCACAAAGAATCCAAATGTTACTCAGAACAGATTCTATGTTTTTACAGATTTTTTTTTTTTAAATTGAAGCCATTCAGCAGAACTGGATCCCCAGTTCCCAAGTGGCTACATACTATCATACCCATCATCTGAACTCAGCTCTTACTTGATGGCTAAAGGTCAGGCCATGGGAGAAAACCCTGGGGCAACAACAGACCAAAGGGTCTGTCCAAGGTCTCTGATAAACTGGACGGAGGAGTTGACAAACGAAACGGCACCGTGACTTCAGAACTGTATTCTGCAGATACTCCCAAGATCAAAAGCCAACAGAAGGGGGTTCACTTGACAGGATTAACAGGAGGTTGTCAGGGAGGCCACCTCTGGCCACAGAGCCCAGGCATGGCCGAATGCAGCTGAAATAATAAGCAGCTAAGAAACCCCAAGGAGCTCAGGCAGAGGGAAAGCTCACTCTCCAAGGAGTCTGTGGTGAAACTAGAGAAGTAGTTTTTAAAATATAGCACCAAGGAAAGAAAATGTCTGCATGTTTTGATTTTCAGCTTTATAACTTTCCAGTTCAAGTTGGCTCAGGACCTCCACCAGTTTGCACAAATCCAGGGCTCTTCTCACGTGTGCAGCATGATAGCGTTAACAACTGAGCAAATGAGGAACTGTTTTTGAGGGGCAGTGTCAGGGGCAGGGGTGAGAGCCACAGGGGCTACAGCAGCTGGCTAGAGAGGCTCAGACAAGTAACAAACTGATACATGATAACAGCAAGAAAAATAGCCCAGCTATTTTAAATCCATGGCTATAATAAAAAATCCCACTATAGTTAAAAGCCAGCTTCCTCATCTACCAAATCTTTTTAAAAGAGCTGCTAATGTGGAGAGAAAGTGACTGAGTTAAATTTTCTTTCCCTTTGCATTTCCTTTCTGATCAAGGTGTTAATAAGTATGAAAAGGCCCAAAGCATACAGACAGAGATGAAAACTGGCTGGAAAGCATGAACTCTATACTCAACCTTCAAATAAGGGAGGGCTGCTTCTCGCATCAGGAGGTGAAAGACACTCACAGAGAGTGAAAGAGCTTCCTTTCAGAAGGCCGTGAAGATTATGAGGTGAATGAGGGATGAAGACCTGGCCCGCGAGCAGGATTCATGGCTTGTGGGTCTGACTTCACAGTGTCTCTGCCCCTCAGCTCCTTCCACACTAAAACCCTAACGGGTATAGTGACTCAAAACAGTTTTAAAATCTAGAACAAGATTCCCCAAAATCTGTAACCTTGGATTCTTTATACAGAATGGTGAGACAATCAAACCTGTTTCTCAGGGTCCTTGTGAAAATTAAATGAAAACAGATGCCATAAACATATGATGGGGCCCTACAAACACTTCTATGAATTTTCATTTATTTCTATCCACAACCCCAATCAGAGAGAAGTCAATTCGATCCCCACTTCATAGAGAAGTGTTTTGAGCCTGGAGCATTTGGTGACTCTCCCTAAAGCCACATGTAGAATAACTGCAGGGACAGAGGCTCCAAACAGAACTTACACAGTTCTAAGTTAAAACCTAGCTAATAACTCCGTAATCCAGCCATGCTGATAATATATATTTATGTTTCTGTTGCATAACAGATTATCAGTAAGTACCATAATGTCTAGATTATCACCCAGTGTGATCAAGTATTTTAATATATGTTTATGGAAAGGATGGATAAAGGAGCAAATAAACCGTGTCACATGAGGCTATTCCACTGAGATTCTAGACTTCCAAGAGGGCCAGGGATTTAGCTCAAGTAGTTGTGTGCCTACCTTGGAAGCACAAGGGCCCGAGTTCGATCCCCAGTACCAAAAAAAAGACTTCTGAGGGCTACCTAGTCCTGTAACATAGATTACTGATGGAATTCTAGGGTGATTGCTTTTTAAAGAGTCAGCAGTCAGAGTCAGAAAGTTGTGCCCTTCTAAGTATGAGATACATATACAAGGGTCTGAATGAGACACAGCACCACACCACAGCACAAAAATGCCATCAGTATACTTGGGGTCTAAGATTCTAGCTTTTCACTGAATGTTAAAGTGAATAAATAGACAAGGAAAGAAAATATCAAATGTACTGACTTCGTTGTTAAACTAATTCAATAAATAATTAAACGAGACTTGGAATTCTGATGAAGAATTTGATGACTTCCTTAAGTCCTTCTGACTTTACACAATCACGTGCAAGAAAGTCTTTTCAGAAGAGAACTGACATTTACTGGTGAAATGCTGAGCAGAGTATGTAACTTCATACCCGCCATGTGGAGCAGGCAGAACTCTCAGAATCACAGCTATAAACCTCACTCCCCACTCCCATCCCACAGCAACCCCAGGCTCCATGGTAATGAGCATGGATAGGGGAGTGTCTTAAAGAGACACTGTGCACTAGTTGGAAGTAGTCATGTTCACAAACTGGAATCCCTTTCCTTCTCCTCTTCCTGTTAAAGCAACCTCACCTCTTTCTGTCCTCTCCTATTCTGTTGGCAAAGAACAGGCTCACTGGGTTTTCAATGACCCAGTCTCTATTCTCAGAACTCCCACAACCACGCACAGCCTCCAATTCCAAGAGGTAAATCCCCTCTACTTCATCATCAGAACCAGCAAATGGTTTGAAAAACAAAGGAGAGGAAAAAATAACACTAGAAGTAAATAAATCACTGGAGCATGAAACAAACCTTCTCAAAACACACAGACAAGCACAGGGCCAAAGGGAGGCAAAGGAATGAAGAACAAAATGTGCTGTCTTCCAAGACAGGTAAGAAGCTAAGCTTGTGGGGGGCCCAAGAAATATGTTGTTCCAAATTGTTAATCAATGCCAGATACCAACAGCAGCAACTGCTAATAATGAGGAAAGAATCGGCTCTCTTCAGCTATAATTATTTCTGACACAGGTCTCTAGGAAGAGTGTCAAGACTCAGGTTAGCAGCTCAGTGTGATAATAACCCACGATTACCAGGAATTCACCATGTCTAGAGGAAAGAAGGACTTGGAGAAAGGGAAGTGGCAATTAAAAATACTTGTCATGGTAATTGCATTGTGAATAGCAGACATCCACATTTCAGCAGCCAGTGTAAGTTTTCTTCTGACTTTAGAAAAACATCTTCCAGGCAGGTAGAGAAATGGAGAAGGACATCAAATTTCAAAAATAACAGCGTGGAAAAAAATATTATTGCTTCCAAATAAGACTGTGCTCGATAATAAAAACTCTTGAAATTCATAAGGCTGAGAGCAGTATTACTTGACCAGCTAGTTGCCTTAAGCTAGCTAGCAGTCATCTGATCACCCCACTCAGAGTGGTGACTTCAATCCATGTCAGCATACTGTCTTCTCCCAAGACCAAAACAGTGCTGCCCTTTATTCTTTCATTGCCGATACTGTCAAACACGAGCACATCCAAAGCTCTCCATGTTAGAGTTGGTCTGAATGTGGAAGGCGGGAAATGGTCAATCAAAGCCTCCAGATTCCAATCCTATAAGACAAAATAGGCTTATACTTGTGAACACAGTGAATGGGAAGGTCACAGTGCTTCTGCTGTGTGTTACTTATAAAGCTGTGGAGAAAGCAGGAAACACAGACACCCATCCCCATCTCCAGTACAGACAGAGCTCTAAACCTGGAGCTGGAATGAGCATTCCAGAAAGGGAACATGGTCATGTTAATCCCAGGTCTACGATTTCCTCAATATGACGCCCTTAACCCTTAATAAACTCCTCATGATTTGATCTTCTCCAAGTCTTAAAATCCAGCTACAAGACACCCACATCATATTTTTTAGCTGTAGTCTTTTTTAATGACAGATCTTCAGACACATCATGCTTCTTGCATATTTTTGTACAAGTTGTTCTCTCTCAGGATCTCTTTCACCTAATTAACACTTACTGCATGATCAAGACTCATCTCTGGAGTCACATGCCTTCAGAAGCCTTGTCTGATCTGACTCCTCACCCACCTCGACAAATCTGGATTTAGAGCCTGTTCTGTGGGCTCATATTGTATCCTGATTCTGCAGTGTTTCTGTAGGACAGCATCAGACCCTATCCCCCTATTTGTCCATTTCCCCACTAGACGACGACAGGCCTCAAGAGAGGTAGTGGATTTTGCTGGCCCTCTGAGCTGTCCCTCTCCTCTGGAGAACCAATGATGAGCTTGCCCTGGGCCTGCCTGAACTGTCATGCAGGTCCCGTGCTACTCTGTCTTAAGGGGTGGTGCTAGAAGAGAGGTGAGTTTGACTACCTGACTCTAAGATTTCTAGGAAAGTGCTTCCCTCTCTTGCTCTGCAAAATGCTAGCTGTGCCTCTAGAGCTCAATCTCTAGCTTCTCGAAGAGCAAATGCCCTAGGAAGCTCAATATTTCTCTGGGGAAGGGTAGCTTTAGAAACTGTTGGGTAAAAGCATGTTTTCCTGATTGTTTGGTGAAAAAGGCTTTTCCTGCCCTGATTCAAACTTATTTGGACCACATTTGCATAATGATGCATTATATCCTGTACAACACCAGTTAGCATCCCCTGGGCAAAGCAATTTGAAAATTGACATTAGTTTAATTACCTGATGCTGGGTGATCTTGACTAAGGCGAAAAAAGCTGGTGTGAAGGCTATGACACCCTACCATACATGCCAGATACTTAGTTCCATGGAGAATAATTAGTATGAGGAGAAAGTGGCCTACAAAAATGTGAGCTGGGGATTCAGCAGAAAAGCAATAAGGAAGGAAAGAAAATAGAATCCTACAGGCAAAATTTCCAATCATGCTTTGCCAAAATAGAGTCAGGGGAGGGTGAGCAGAAGTAAAGGAACTATTTTCACAGGAACATTTGTGACAATCAAGGCAGGGGGACAAAGTCCAACCCCGATGCACTTTGTTAGCATAGTAATGTCAGGAGACTTTGCAGATGGAAGCATCAGACAGCAGCTCCCTACCCAGGAAAGGAGTGAGCACCTTCTTTGCGGGAAGGACACCATCAGGAGGCTGCGCCTGGAGGACACAGGTGGAAGAACCATTTGTGATCACTGTTGTGACACCCCCAGGAATACTAAGAAATATCTGGATAGTGGGGGGCATGGAAAAAAACTTAAAAGAGGTCAGATTCTTGCAAGCAGAGTTTAGACTTGTACATATGAATTAGCATTCCCAAGCCTGGAAAAAAAATTAATAAAATTAAAATAATTTTAATCATACCCTTTGCTATGGTTTGTCCCCTCTGAGATTCCTGGTTGAAATCACCTGTCGTGAGAGTATTAGGAAATGGAGCCTTTCAAAGATGAGTGGATTGTTGAGAGGGATTAATACTGGGGCTAAGGATGTAGCTCAGTGGTGCAATACTTGTCTAGCATGCGCAAAGTCCTGGCCTGAATCTCCAGTGCTACAAAAGATTTACAAAGTAGATGAACTTTTAAAAAACATTTACTTTTCAGTATAGAAAGACTATATAAATGGAAGTACAGAAGAGGGAGGAAGGGGAAGTAAAAAGGATTAACATGCAATATGTATATGCATCAGTTCCCTACAATTAATGTACTCATTATATGTCACACACATTTTCTAATACATATATGAATAATAAAGAGAGGGTTTAATGCTTGTTCTCTTTCCCATGGGACTGGGTTAATTAACATAGCAGTAGATTGGTATGAAGTCAGGCCCTCCTTCCTATCTCATCTCTTCTTCGGGTGCCCACTTGCCCTCCCACTTGCTGCCATAAGCAGGTGATACTGCATAAAGTCTGTATCAGAAGCCAAGCAAATGCTGGCACCATACTTTTGGGCTTCCTGGTCTCCAGCACCATGAACCAAAATAAACCTCTATTCTTTATAAATCATAAAGTTTCGTGTATTTTATTATAGGAACAGGAAACAGAACAAGATTTCCTTCCCAAGCAAAATTACCAAAAGCTCCTAAAATTGTTTCTGGCATAAAGAAGGTCAATAAATATTAAGTTTGTATCTGAAGAGAGAACAAATCTGCTATGTAAGTAGTCTGTACTAGAAAGGATACTGCCTACAAACAATATTCTCTCTCTGCTCTTCTGTTTATTCTTGTATAACAGTCCCTGGATGAGAAACTAGTAAATCTGAAACTACTCTGCCCTACCTTCTCTGATTGATAAAGAAGGTCTGAGGTGATCCAAATACCTTCAACAATTGTCCCAAAAGGGAAAATAACCAGTTCCCTCACTGCTCTGCCTATCTCCACCTTCCTTTACCTCCCCCTCCGCAACACACTGGGACCTACTTCTCCAAGGTCCTCTCTCAAGGGAAGACTCCACATCTGTGACATAGGAATCATACAGCTCATCTTTTGTAGTGATTTGTAAGTTTTGCCCTTAATGTGGGTGCTGGTCCGCCTGCCAGTTGTTTTGTGAAGAGCAAGAAGTTGTGTTTTACAGCTCAGCTGCTGGGAAGCACAGATGTTGCAGGCTGTGCCTTGGTGAGGTGGTGAAGGCTGCAAGGAAGGTGGAGGCATTAATTATCTTCCTGCAGCTGTTCATTAGCCCACAGATGCCTCATCGGGCCGACTTCAGGACTGACAGTCACACGACTCCAAAGCACAACAAACCAGAAGAGCTGAAGGAGGAAGAGAAGAACTATGTGAAGGTTAAAAGGGAAAGCAAGACACAGAACAGCTGGAGATGGCCTGTCTCAGCTTCCTGGAGCACAGGGAAAGCACTGCGCACGCTGGGAGGTAACCCGGAGCTCAGCTCTAGGGCACAGCAGGGAACCCCCAGTACAGGCTGCACACAGAACTCCTTTCCCCGGGGGGAGGCCCATCTTACAGGGGTAATGGAACAGGGTGCAGGGTGCAGGGACAAAGAAGCTGCCTTTTTAAACTTTGAAGTGGCGGTGAAAGATGCTGATTCGACAGCCCTTTCAACTCAAACGCTGAGTCAATTTAGTCTCGGTAGAAACACAGTTCCCATCAATGATCTACAGAAAAGTATTTCAGACCTCAATATATTTAGCCTGCTGAGATCTCACCTAAACTCCATTTTATTTTACTCCACACAGGGGAAATAGAAATGATAGCCTCAAACACTGATAGAGCAATATTCAAATCAGCTCCCTTGAGCTGCCCATCTTGTAACCATACACCTGGCTCCAAGGCCAGGGGGGCCTATACTTTATTCTCCACACATGGCAAGCTCTTGGCCCTAGGTCCCAACCTTTTGTGAATCTGTCATGAAGTCATGGTAGAAAGATAAATACCTTCTCTGCTCCTGTATTGTACACCCCCCTTCCTTGTGCTTCCAAGCTGTTAAAGAACCAAAAGAATAATCCTGTATCTGGTGCAAATTAAGAGTCTCCATCTTCCAAAACAGGTAGGTTCAAGGATGGAGCTGGTGATGTGCTCCCTGTCCGTGGCTTCTAGCAACAGGGGGTTTCAGCTGTAAGATAAGGGTAAATGAGCCCTTTCCCTGGCATTTGATGGGACCATTTGGCAGAGGAATGCAGCCCCCCCCCCAGTCAGGCTCATGCTGCTTCTCAGTACTAGAGACTGTCCAAGCTTTGGTCACCTGTGCTGGCACCCCAGTGTGAGCCGTGAGCTAGGCTGTCCCACACTGCCTATTCTCTCACAGATGACCTTAAGGGTTTTCAGCTGCCATGTGCTAACCACAGACTACCACTCACCGGCAGCATGGAACAGCTGTTTCAATAATGACCTCTGTGGCTTCAGTCTAAGTGTTTACAATACACTCAAGATGTAGCAGAGCCCAGAACAAGAGGAAGCAGAGATGTTATCTTATCCCTCCCATTGCCCTGACCCAGCCTAAGACACTTGAGCGAACTGAATTTCATTTGAAAGACTTCTGGACAAATCGTTATGCTTCCTTCAGTCAACAAGGTTTGCCTTCACTAAAAATGTTCTTCCTCTAGCGTAGTCTGAACTTACACTTCAAACTTGGAGTCTCTTCTCCAAGCACCAATCTTGAAAGTTGGGCACATCTCCTACTGCTACTGAGACTTAGTGACCTAATTCACACCCAGACAGTATGAGTTCAAGGCCATTTCCAAAAACACCACACAGGACAAGGGCTTAAAAGACCATGTACATCTAGCACCAGTCACTTAGACAATTCTCTGATCCAGACAGAGAGGATATGAGTTCTTTCAAAAGCAAGAATCTACTTTGCTTTCCCTCCCCCTCACTCCCTCAGTGGTAACTCAGAGCTATTCATTTTTAAGTGATTTTCTTCGCTCTCAGTAGTTCTACTTTGGGCATTTTGCTATTTTTATATTATTTATATGAGTGTGATCCTTTTGTGATGATTATCTGTGATTAATCCTCGCAGCTATGGGAAAATCAGTGTAACGGCTGGTCCCACATCTAACAAGAGTTGATGTCTGTGTAGCTTTTTTGTGTTAAGCAGCTTTGCAAGTTCACTTTAATTGACAAGAGGAAAAGAGGATAGGCAATTAAAAAGGTGTTTATTATTTATTTTTTAATTTATAATTTATAGGAATTATGTATCTAGTAGACAGATAATAAGGCATGCTTTCAATGTGATTTAAGAAGCCAGGTGGCACAGCAGGCAGCAGGGCCCTAGTGTCCTCCATGGGAGGGTTCCATGGTCTTCTTCCACTTTGGTGTGAGCTAGCAAAAGTGACCTTTGGACCAGTTATAAAGAGGAGAAAGCAGGACATTGTGTCAATCCTAGGAATGTGGTTCCAGCATGGATCTCAAAACACTGTTTAAAACAAGAAACACGGCGAAATCATCGTACCTCCTTTCTGACAATATGGGGTGGGAGAAGCCAGTTACCCTCCCACCCCAAGGCTGCCCGTCTCCAGATACCAGAAGTCAGACAAACATGATTGGAGTTTAAAGAGTTAAAGGGGAGATTTGCAGGATCATATTTCTTTCCCTGAAACATCAGGCAGTTCATATGTACACATTTCTCTCCACTAAGACCTAATTTTCTACCATTTCCGTTGATTTGCAGCTCCTTTTTCCCCATTTCTTTGATTTAATGCCCAATTATTTTTTGTCTCATTGCCAGTAAAACAAAATATTTCATAAATTCTTCTTGGTAGTTTTTGGATGCTATTTTAAATATATAACTTACACACCTTTTACTGCAAAATTTAGAGGAATCTAATGAACAACTTGGTATGAATTCTGCATTTTTCTCAACAAGCTGACCTAAGCTCGACACTTAGAAGCACCATGGCATACTGTACAAATTCCCAGCATTCCCATCTCTGGGCCTCTACCCAGTAACCTTCACAGCATCAGGAGGCCTGAGAAGAGGAACATTAAGCCTTCACTTTGCCCACTCCTGCCTTCCCTCCCCTGGAACTGAAGACTAAGTGAACAGAGAGGCTGGCCAGTCAAGGGACTAGCTGCCTCCACACCTCTCTGGCTCCATACCTGCCACCAAAGGACTGTACAGCCTTGGCAGGCTCACTTCTCTGATTTGGTCCTTAGTCACCTCATGTATAAAATAGGCATTTTGAGTCAAATCCCTTCTAATTTTCTTCTAGCTAAAAGCTCTCAATTTTTTTCTATGTCCTAGAAACAGGAATTAAACTTCCAGGCCAATGGGTCTGGTTTCAGTATTTGAGAAAGGAGAATATTAAACATCAAGAGGCGAGTCTTCTCTTTTCCCTGTTTAAGCTTCTTTTGGCCTAATTTTTATACACACATACACAAGGACAGTAGGACAGAAAGAAATCTTACAGAACTTGTTTCCCATTTATTTGACAATCTCATTTCTTTTCCTACTTATCCTATTTTACACTTCATTGTTCTGTTCTCAAAATAAAAGTAAAACTAAC
The DNA here is from genome assembly GCA_004025085.1 of Thryonomys swinderianus. NCBI lineage: Eukaryota > Metazoa > Chordata > Mammalia > Rodentia > Thryonomyidae > Thryonomys > Thryonomys swinderianus. The sequence goes on along the minus strand of PVIC010014332.1, from coordinate 610 downwards.
TTTGTTTTGATAAGTTTATGTGAACTTCATACAAATTGAAAAAATGTTGAGGACACCCTAGAGTATCCACTAAACCCACTCAAAATATGGTTAAAGGATCTAGCCCCTTAGCTCCAGGTCTGCTACTAAGAAAAAATGACTAATTATTCAGGCAAAACTCCAACAAGTCAGTTCCCAGGTTCTGTCTCACTGCACAGTAAGGCACCTGAATGCTACCATACAGAGAGGGCACAAACAACCCCAGCTAGGTCCCCAGCCAGGTCCCCAACCAGGGGCCTAGGCTAGGATAAGATCATACAGAGGATACTTCCTACCAGGGTTAAGTTTTAGAGGGACAAAAAAAACACAGACTCCAGGAAACAATGAGATTCAAGCCCAAGTCCCAAGACCAGGAGAATCAAAGAGGCAAAGAAATCAGAAATACAGGGATAGTTAGAAAGAATCCAAAGGGAAATTACAATGGATTTGGTACAAAAAGATTGCCAAGTCCACTAAGTCAAAAAAGGAGGCTGGGGCCGGAGGGTTAGCTCAGTGGTTCCGGCGCCTGCCTCGCAAGCGCAAGGTCCTGAGTTCGATCCCCGGTAACCACATAGAATGCTGGGTGTGAAGA
>PVIC010014331.1:0-36762 GCA_004025085.1 Thryonomys swinderianus | reverse complement strand
TTACCCTGTAGCAGCTCTTCAGAAACACAGTACCTTTCTATTCACTGATTTTTGTATTCAGTTTGCACGACTGAAACTCTGTACCCTCAACAGAAAGTCCTCATTTCCCTTCCACACAGCCCCCGGCACCCAGCCTTCCACCGCGATCACCCAGGTTTGACTGTTTTAGACAGCTTGTAGTAGTAGTAGACTTGTGTCATATCTGTCCTTTCGTGTCTAGCTTGTCCCATTTGACATAATGTCCTCAGGGCTTGTCCTTGTGTGCTAGCATTTCCTGCTTCCCTCAGGCTGAATAATATTTCATGGTACCTACTTCCTGCATGTTTTTTTACCCATGCGCCAATTGAAGGACACTGAAGTTGCTTCTACATTTTGGCTATTGTGAATAATGCTGCCGTGAGAATGAGGATGCAGGTGTTTCTTGGAGTCCTTGATTTCAGTCCTGTGGATGACTGACTAGCTTGGGAGAGATTATACAGTATTTCTATTTTTAAGGTGTTTTTTTTTTTGAGACAGGGTCTTGCTTTGTAGTTCAGGCTGGCCCTGAGCTCACTATGTAGCCCAGGCAAGCCTCAAATTTAAAGCAATCCTCCTGCCTCTGCCTTCCCAGTGCTAGGATGACAGGTGTGAGCCACCATGTGTGCATTGTGGTATATGGTACCAGGGATTGAACGCCTTGTAGGTACCTTGTGCTTGGAAGGCAGACACCTAAATCCCTGGCCTACTTTAAGTTTGACATAGTCCCATTTGTGTATTTTTGCTTTTTGCTGCTTGTGCTTTTGGTGTGAATCCTGAGACATCACTGCCCAGACCAGTACATGTGCTTTCTTCCAGGAGCGGTACAGTTGTACATACAGTGTTTAAGTCCCTGACCCATTCTGAGTTGTTCATTATGTTTGGTGTAACATTGTAATCTGAATTTATTGTTTTTGCATGGACATCTGGTTTTCCTGATACGATGTTTTGAAGACAGCACTTGGGTTTGTCTGGTTGGTTTTGACTAAGTCTCAGCATTTTCATTCGTAGTAATGCGTCCATATAAACTGTAAATGTTACTGTGAATACACAACCATCCAGGCAAGGACATTTGCATGCCTCTATCTCTAACCTCTGTTCACTTTGCATCTAGTTACAGTTTTATAATCTCTTCCTTTATTTTTTAACTGCTGTTTGCCTTGTGTCTAGATTGTTTTATAATCTCTTCTTTTTATTTACCTCTAATGAGTTTTTGTGTAGATTAAGTTTTGTAACCTCTCTCTGTTTTTTTTCTACCTGCATTAACTTTGTGTCTAGATTAAGTTTTGTAATCAGAGCATCTTATTTCTGACTGGTTAACTTGGCTGCATGTCCCCTGTTAAGGCTGTGGCTAGTCGTAGTCTAAGGATCGGTATACATGGTGACCCCATTTGAGGGCCCCCAGTCTAAGCAGAGTATCTCATTCCAGCTCTGAACAGCTTAAACCCAGTATAAAATCAAATACATCTCTCTAAGACAACATTCGGTTACTTTTACAAAGCCTTCTGTGATCATAAGACCTTCTGTACCCGTCGTATTCATTCATTCCATCATATTTATTCATGGTGTGGGTGTCTAGATCTTACTTCAGTTGTTACTATAAGTACCCTAATAGAGCATAACTTCTTAAGACTCTGCTCCATTTAAACTTTCTTATCCAAAGAATGAATGAACATGTACTCTTTTGAATAAAACCTTGATGTCTTACTTTGGTAAAATATTTGGCCAACAAATATTTTAACTTCAAATTCATTGTTTTGACTACTCTTTGGAAATCAGGACCGCACTTTTGAATACACTGCTGATGGAAAGACAAGAAAGCAATTAGGTTGTAACCTTCAGGACTCCAGCACGGCCTTTCACTGAATTCGAACTGTAGCAGCAACTCATTTCATTTGTGTCTAGTTCTTTGAGAAAGTCATTCAGAAAGCAAACAGCCAGATTAACACAGACTTTTCTTAATAAAACAAAACCTGAGGTCCTTTCTCTGCACTAGGAGCCTGGAAATTTGCTGTGTATCCTCCTCTAGGAGTCAGACACCCTCTCATCTGAACCTCCCTTCAAATATTTGACCAATCTACCTGATAGAGTCACAGTTTCTCTTTGTATCATTTAGATCCATCTCTTCGGATTTGTTCATTATTAATCCACCCAAACCTTTGTTTAATCGGATGCCTCAGTGATTCAATACCTGTCCCCCTGTTGTTAGAGTGTAAAACAGTTCTAAGAAAAACAAGGTAACAAGGCTTTTTTTTTACTTTTTTTTTTTGCTTTTGAGACAGGGTCTTGCTTTGTAGTTCAGGCTGGCCCTGAGCTCACTACAGTGCCCAGGCAAGGCGCCGCGAACTCAGCAATCCTCCTGTCTCTGCCTCCCGAACAAGGCTTTTTAACAAGAAAAATACCGAGAATTTTCTCCATGATAGTAGGCAGATGAGTACATTCTTAACCCACAGTACAAATTAAAAGTACTTCTTTGCTTCAAAATGTCAGAAGCTTGCAGGAATTCATTCTCCAAGCACTTCATTTCCTAGAGCTAATAAGACATTCTGTTGTATATGAGTGAACAAATTTGTAAATTTTGTGTTTTGTTAATTTAATTCTTTATTGGTACAATTTATATACATCTCACAATCACATATAACATTGGGGAATTTGTACCAGTATATGACACAAGTCAATTCTCATTTTTACCCATATCCCCACCTACCCACACCTCCCCAACCCCTATATACACGCTCTTTTATTTTCTTCCAGAATCATATTTATTCTTTCCCCTGATTACATTCCCACACCAAATTTCCTTTGGTAGTTTCCCATTCTACAAAAACTGTTATACTTTCTAGAGCTCATTTGCATCTACAGGTGTTCATATCAAAGAAAAGATCCGGTATTTGCCTATCTGCGATCTATTTATTTCACTTAGTGTGTCCTCTAGGTGTATCCATTTGCACATAAATGAATCAATTTGTCATTCTTTATGGCAGAATAATACTCCACTTTCTTAAAAAAACACATCTTCTTTATCCAGCAACAAATTTGTAAATTTTATACCCTCACGTTATTGTCATTAATTAGGAGCTCAAAATAATTCCTTGACAGGGTCATTCTAGCTTTTCCTTTGAGGTCTTTAGAAATATCTTCTTACATTTTCTTAATGAAGATGTTTTAAGCACCAGGTACTAAAGTTCTAGTCTTTTTCTTCTCCTATTTTATATTCATACTCAGCAGTCTATGCCTCTGTCTGTACTTCAGGGAACAAATAGGATCCAAGTGGTAAATCAGAGTAGAGCAAATGCCCTCTTCACTTCAACACAAGTTTCTCTGAAGAAGGTTTAATCCTGAAAATGCTTCATCTTCTATTGCAAACCTTTCCCCTCTTTTTCCAGTGTCCAGTCTGACTTGGAACTGGCCAGCTCAGTACCAGGAAAGATGCTAATTTTTAAAGAATGCTTGTGGAATGCCTTGAACTCCAGGATACTCATATTAGAAACTCCTGGTCAAGGAGCCTAGATGAGCTAGTTGTCTGCTAACCTGGTCTGTGCAGAAGTGGGGGATGGGAAGAAGCTGAGTAGGATGGAGGCGATGCAGGTGAGCAGACAGGTTGCAGAGCCACATCCATGGTTTCTGCATGAGAGATGGAGTGTGACCAAGACTCTGTGCAGATGACACAGGATTCTCCCCAGTGACAGAAGCCAGTCCTGGCTCTGGTATGGAAGCATGAACAGGAGACATGTCTGCCGCTGTCAGCCTCGGAGGCTAAAACAGCTGTGATCCCTCTTCTTAGGAGCACTGTGGTCTGGTTGAAGTGGCACTGGCCAAAGATAATGACACTAGAATGAAGATGTCTGTATCTAAACATCACCCAGGCATTGGATGGGGGGGCAGAACCTGAGCATGACAGTGAGGCCAGAGAGTATAGTGTTGTAGCATTATAGATGCTCAGCTCTGCCTGGCAGAGCAAGGAATAGCAAATAGAAGTCATTTTGTCAAGCATCCATTAATCTTGTGCTTATCCATGTCTGAGATGGCAGAAAGGTAAGGACTTACTCCCTTTTAGGCAGAGAGAATAGGTCTCAAAATACACTATGAACTGGTTGTCACTGTTCCCAGCCAATCAGTGGTTTTTTAATAGATCCAACACAAATACCTTCCTGAAATCAAGTCTCAGAGAAGGTGATGTGTTGCAGGGTATATCCATCAGCTTTCTGTTGCTGGTGCCGAATACCTGACTGTAACTTAGGAGGAGAGGTTTCTTTTGGCTCACAGTTTCAGAGGTTCAGTCCAGGTTGAGTACATCATAACAGAAGGGTGTGCTAGAGTTTCAACTGCTTAACTCATGGTGCACAGGCTGTGATCAGGGTAAAAGCCAGGCAGGAAGAGGCCAGGGACCAGATAAATCCCCATGGTCACACCCACAGGAGCCACTAGATACATCCTTGGTGGTTTTTCTCCTTGGTATCTCTCAAGCCAGGAAAGCTGTTAATGAAGGTTAACATCCAAGAGGGGGCCCCATGCCTTTGACAGTTGAGTAGCCTCTTGAATACACCATGCTGTGTGCAGGAAGGGCCACAAATCTGTGTCCTTCCTCAGGGACATGGGTACCTGTGTCCCCATGGCAAGCCAGGACCTGGTCTCCATAGCTGCAGTCCATGCAGATGGACCAATGCATCAGCCCCAGATGGGAGACAGCAGAGGTGCTGTGGAGAAACTCTTCGGTGCTGTTCCCTCTGTGGTCCCAGGAGACCCCACCCAGGCCGGAAGTGCTCCTGGCACCTTGGCAGAGTGGGTCTCTGCTCAGCTACTCCTCCACCCTCTACCACATTCATCCCAACCTGCCCTGTGTGGCTTCCTTCTGGCTCTCTGGTTCGGTTTCGCTAAAATAAAAACTGGCAGATCAGTTGGAATGATTGCAACCTAATGATCAATGGGAACAATAGAACTGACATTTCTCAGTTTTACATCATTTCATCCGACCCAGCTGTGCTATGAGGTGGCCGTGTCGCCCAGGTTTTTAACAGGTGCGCTGGAAACTCAGGAGTATCGGCTCGTTTAGCTGTGATTCACTGTTCTGTCTGCAGCCTATGATGGCGCATTTCTCAGGCCCCTTTGTGTGTCTGGGTCTGAGCCAGACCTAGCCACATGGAAGTGTGAGTGGCTTGGGGTGGAAGGTGCTGTGGCTGCCGTGACCCGGAGGACCTCGCTGGTCCCAGGTGGTGGGAGACACAGGGGAGGCCTCCAGGGTCCACATCCTGATCGCCAGCCACGGTGACCCACCATCACCCAGGACCACCAGTGTTCCTGGTCCTCCACGGTCAGTGGTCCCCTCCTGGGCAGACCTGGCCCCTCTGCACCTTCGCAGATGCAGGGCCACCTGCTGGACACCTTGTTGCTCCAGAACACGAGCTCTGGGGCTGTGCTTCCGGAGCGATGCTCTGACCCAGGCACTGCCCGTGGCAGTCTGGGGGCCGGTGCTGGGCCCATGCCAGGGAAGCTTAGTTCTACCCCTCCGTCTCTGCACTTTTCAACATCCAGGCTTGGGTCTTTATCACCCTCCTCCACGACACCCGTTCACTTTCAGAGATGGTTTCCTAAAAGATGATGCCTCTGAACTACAAATGAAGAAGTTGGTTATATTACTAGAAAATCTTCATTGTTAAAAGATTTATGATTTGTAAGGACAGTAACAGCTTCTAATAAAATAGCTGCCTATAAAAGCACAGTTGATTACAGACAGGACACAAGAGAACGCCGGTTCGATGGTGAGTTGAAGGAAGTAAACCTTATTCAGAATTCAGCCAGAGCAATTCCTGAAAGCCAGACTAGCCTTTTGGTTTAGGTAATCTCCCCCCCCCTTTTTTTTTTTTTCTGTTCTCTACTTTGGTTTGCGCAGCTCTGTTCTTTATTGTTTCCTTCTTTCTGTTTGCCTGAGGTTTAGTTTGCTCTGCTCTTGGTGGTTTATTAAGGTGAGATGGTAGATTATTGATTTGAAGTCTTTTTGTCTTTCTTAATATGTTACAGCTTCAGTTTCTCTCCCAGGGCTGCATTCGGTGCATCCCTTGTGGGATTTTTATTTTAATTCAGCTCCAAGTATTTTTCTTTATTTCCCTTGAGCTTTCTTCATTAATCCTTGGGCTGTTTACGAGGGCGTTGTTTCATTTCCACATGTTTGTGTACATTTTTCAGTTTTCCATCTGGTACTGATTTCTACATCCATTCCATTGTGATTAGAAAAGATGCTCTGATTTTAATTGTTTGCAAATTATTAAGACTTGTGTTGTGACCTAACACATGGCCACTGCCCTTGTTAAGGTGTCTGTTGAAACTCAGGATGCGTCTGGGCTCCCCAGGTGCTCTGGCCGGGGCAGGCCTGTGCCTTGTCACCAGACACACAAGAAGTCCAACTCCTAGGGGCTGGGGATTTAGCTCAAGTGGTACTGCACCAACCTTGGAGGCACAAGGGCCCGAGTTCAATCCCTGGTACTGTTAAAAAAAAAAAAAAAGTCCAACTCTTCCTTTTGTGCGCTAAAATCACATTGTATATTCCCAAGCCAAATATAAACATGTATTATTTTAGGCGACTCTTTAAAATGACAAACTTTTGGGAGGCATCATTGAACTTGAACTTGAAGGCACAACTGTGAGCTCCTTTGAGATTTTTTTTTTTTTTTTTTTGAGACAGGGTCTCGCTTTGTAGCTCAGGCTGGCCCTGAGCTCACTATGTAGCCCAGGCAAGCCTCGAACTCAGCAATCCTCCTGCCTCTGTCTCCCGAGTGCTGGGATAACAGGTGTGAGCCACCACGCCCGGCTCCTTTGAGATTTTGGTGTTGTTTGGAGAGAAGTAGTTGGACTGTGTAGAAGCGCTTAGTGTCCAGCATGTATGTGAACAGAACGAACCGTCTAGCTGAGTACATGGCTGTGAGTTAGCGTGCGGCGAAAAGCAGGTGCCAGTCAGGCTGGTCATCCAAGAGGGAGGAACAGAAGGAAAGAGAAACAAGACGGTTAATGTTCTCCCTGGACACTGGCTCAGCCCCGGAAGAGCTGGGGATCTGTCACCACATTCCCACAGCTGTCACCACATGAGCTGGGAATCTCTGGAGGTGTTTATTCTCCCCCAGCGTGACCTGGAGGCCGGGGTGCATGTTGTCCTCTTGATAGAGCACCTCAGCTTTTCAGGAGGTGGTTTCTAAGATCCGTGGGAACGTAGTTTCCACTGAGCAATCCACTTTTAAACCCCACATGTTAGGGCTTCCCTAGGTGCTACCTGCTCCGGTTCCTGCTGGAATCAGCACCCAACAATGAGCTTGAAACAAGTGGGTGCACAAGGGAGACCTCTGAACCTGGCTAAAGGGATCACGGTACACAGGGCGTGCATGCCGAGAGGCAGCGCCCAGAGCCAGCTGGTTTCTTTCCAGGCACTGAGGCTGAGAAGTCCCTAAGGCTTGAATAAACATCCCGGGGCACAGTCTTTTTGACTCCTAGCACTGCTCAACCCCAAGCTACTTCACTGGACTTGTTCTCAGTTCCTTTGCTCTTCTAACTCTTCTTCTAGCTCCCAGGGGATTCTTAAGACCAAACCCCTGGAGTTCGATTTAAGAAACTTTCCTTTATTCTGTTGTTCCAATCCACTGATCGAGCCCATTGCAGTGCTTGCTGTGGACGTAGGAGGAGGACACTGACCGAGGGAAGTGGGCATCGCAGCAGAACAGCTCTTCTCCTGCCCCGGAGACATCCCGTCTCTTTCATGGAGAGAAGAAGCCAGAGTCGCGCTGGGTCCTTGGAGGACGTGGCGTCACTGGAGGGGTTTTAGCCAAGGTCAGTGTGGGGGGATAGAGGTAGGCACAGCATGATTCTGCCGCTCCTGTGTGCCTACAGTGACCCAGTGCAATGCCACACTGGTTGGCAGCGGCATAGCAGAGATGAAACAAAGCGTTCCCCGTCGCTGTGCGAGGTGCTCAAAGGTGTGATCTGTGGGAAGGTGGTCATCTAAGTCCAGGACATTTGGGGCTCACGGAAATTTCCCTTTCTCTTAGCATTTGTGGTCCGTCGTCCTGCATTCGTCACAGGAACTGGGACACGCACGTGTGACTTCCTTGTTCTCCATAGTTCCTTTCCCTCCATCTATGGCCTTCTTCCCTTTCAAAGAAGATCTGTCTCCCTGCTTTCTAGTTTCTACCTTTTCTTTTGTGCTGTAATGTATTTACAGTTTGGGTTTCTCACACGGGGGATTATGCAGTAGAGAAGTTTGTATGCCTCACTTACTTCACTGAACATTAGAGTCTGAAGGTACAGCGGGTTTCCCACCGATGACTGAAGCTTGTCCTTCTTGATGGCAGAGTAGTGCTCTGTTGTGTATAAATACATTTTTTTTAATCCATTCATTTGTTGATGGACTTATCGGCTGCTTCCAGGCCTTGGGTACCCTAAGACTTGGAGGCTACTTTAAGGCTGAACCCTTGCCAGCTTCCCAGCAGGGAATGTGACATACAGTGTAGCCTGGGCTTACTTGTCAGCGACATCTTATGCTTAAGGATGATTCTGTTTCCCACCTGATCATGCACCAGACCTGTGCTGAAATATGGACCCCGACAGTCGCAAAGTCCTCACTGCTCTGAGTGTTTGCTGGCCGTGCCTGCGCAAGGGAGGCCACAAATGAGTGTGTCCTGGCAGAGATCCCCAGGGCGAGCCAGGAAGAGGCTCAGTGTGACCTGGATCTCCTTGGAAACAGCTCACCTCCTCCCGCTGCCTCCCACCTTTTTTCTCTAACAATATGCATCAGAGAAATTATCAAAATCATATTTAGAGAATATTGGATTAGCAGAACATTTGATCAAATCAATAATTGGAATAGTAAGAGACTTTTCCTCTACTAATTACATCTGGAGGAACTATTGACTGTAGGGATGAAAGATAAAGCTTCTTTCCTTATGTAAATGAAGATAGCTTGAAGAAAAATGTCTCGGAAGGGCGCCCTCTGGACTGCAGCTCATATATGTGTAGTGGAAAGATGCCCAAGGGGAAAAATAGATAGTTCCACGAAAGTTTACATAAATCCTAATTTAATAGAAATGAGTTCAATTCAAAAGTTGTATACTTCTCTGAAAAGTTAAACGCTAGCCTGAAAATATAAAAATAAATTGAATCTTGAGTTTTTATGTTTTTGTATAGCTACACATCTTCTTCCTCCTAATAAATAATACATATTCTTGAAGCAAGAATTTTGCGAGTTGTGCAGCTTAGCGTCAGGCCTTCCCTGTCCTTCCTGGGTGCGTCCAGCAGCCGGAAGTTTGCCTCACTGTCTGCTCCACCTGCTCACGGCGAGCAAGGAGGCGAAGTCCCCTCCCTGGGCTTCCAGCCCCTTCCGGCCTGCTTATCGGGGAGCTGCGGCCGGACAGCTGATTGATTGGCGGCCGGCTTCCTGCTGGCTTAAAGATTGATCTGGAGTAAGTATTCCCCTTGACTTGCTAAATGTACTCTATAGAAATCAAGTGAGGTTTTTGATGCCTTAAGAGGAAACGAGTCACTCGTGTGATCTTCGCCTGAGATGCAGTGCTCCTGGGGTTCAGCCCCTGGGAACACGCGGGGGCGCTCTGACCCTCCATCCCTCCTCACTGCGATGTTCTCTGGTCGCTCTGAGGTCCTCCCTCCCGTCCTCCCTCCTGGCCCTGTGCCTGTTAAGAATCTTGTCAGAGCCCCGCCCCCACCCCTGCCCCGCGATGCCATATCAGTGCACCAGAAGGACTGCGGCCTAAGCGATGACATTTGTGCTTCTCAGAGAGATGAGAGGCAGACGGACAGACAAATGAGCACTATGGGAGTCACCCTCACCAGGGCTAATGTACACGCGGCGGCGGCCAAGGTCCGCTGCGGCCCAGCCCGGCCCAGCACAGGGCGAGAGGGCCCAGTTGCCTTCCATGGTGTCACACTGAACCCTGAAAATAACCCACGTTATCGTATGTCCCTGAAACAGGCTCAGAGAGGTCGACTGAGAGCCTCGGGGCTCCCCTGTCATTGCTCTCCTGGCCCCCCTGCCGGCCGCGTTTCTTGGGCTTGTGGTTTGTCCTCCGAGTCCCTGACGGTGTGTCCGAGCAGGTGCGAAGGGCTGTGTGCCCCGGGAGCACCTTCCTCGGGAGCTGCGGGAGTCCCAAGGAGGTGGCGGTGGGGGTTCCTCCCAGGAGTCCGAGCATGGGGAGAAGCGCGGCCATCAGATGGAACGGCCGCGGGACGCCAGGGAAGTCAGTCCTTCAACTTGCTCATTTCAGTGTGGGAACAATTTGGAGTTAATCAAAGAGGAGATTAAGAGAGAAGCGCGTGCTGGACTGGGAAGTGGCGAGGGGCTGTCCGTCCCCTGGGCGCCTGTCCTCCCGTATCTGGGACAGCCAGTTATTTTCATCAGCAGCCTTTGAATTTAAGGGCACACTTGATCTTTGGCTCCCCAGCTCAGTGACTCATCCGCCGGCCCAGACTTGGCACGATCCCGGGAAGCAGAGAGGCCAGCACGCTGCTACCCACAGGCCATACGAGCCTCCACGGGCTCCACTGACTCCCGTGGTCTCTGCTAATTAGGTCCACACCTCCACTCAGCAGCCTGTACTGCAGCCAGACTCCCCCCGCTGGCAGAGCTCCCAAACTAGTCTATGGAAAGTCACTCCTGGAAGTTCAAAGAGGCAAATTCTATTTGACACTGTGCAGCGTTGCCACTCAGGGCAATCTGCATTTAGAAGCATTTTCTCCAGCAGTGGGCAGTTCCCTGCAAATCAGTGAGATACATAGACTCCCATTATCCCCAGGGGGAGCACCAGGGATTTGCACACAAGGCCGAGTCTTCCTTCACGCAAGTCCCTCAGACCCTGTCTCCTCTTTGGGGCTGAGATTCATCTTCCTGGAATGATCTCCATGGGGAAACATCAGAGTTTCATCCCGGAATTGCTCCTGACCACTCTGTACTGCGATGTTGTCAGACTTGTCCCCAAATACTGGAGGTGAGGTACAAGGTTGCCCAAGGAGGAGCCAGAGTAGGAAGACAGCTGCACTCCAGAATACTGTTCCTTGTGGGCCCCTTTCATACGAGTAGATTCTGAGCAGTCTTGGCATAAGCCTGGCTCCCAGGCGCTGATAGTCCCTGCAGTAGTATAGGTACAGGACCCAGGGAGGTATGGATCTGATCTGTTCGTGTGCATATTCTGGTCCCTGTGGGACCTCTGGCTTTCCATTACGTGCTTTTAAACAGACTTCCTGGGTGAGGGCATACTTCCTGTGAGCCCCAACTTCCTGTTCGTACACAATTTGCTGTGAATATATACTTCTTGTGAGTCTACACTTTTGTGTGCACATATTTATCACAAACGCACTCTCCCTAAGTGTATACTTTCTCTGAGCCCACACTTCCTGTGAGTCCACACTTCCCACGAATTCCCACTTCCTATATACACATGCTTCCTATATACCTAGACTTCCTATACATGGATACTGCCTGTGAGCCCACACTTCCCATGAGCCCACACTTCCTGTGAGTTCACATTTCCCAAGAGCCCACACTTCCTGTGAGCCCACACTTCCTGTAAGCCCTCGCTGCCTTTGTGTAGAATCACTCTCTTTCCTGAGACAAACTGGGTTCCTAACCACCCTAAAACCTGTGAGGATGTTGCTCTCTGTGACTTACCTCTTGTCTACCCACAATGCCAATCCTTTCGGATTGCTCCCTAAATGCCACTAGTCTCCCTATAGTTTCTTTTATGGAGACCGGTATTTTTTCTCTGGGGAACTTCCTTAGAAGGGTTGTTATTTAGTGATAGGTGATGTCTCCCCTGCTAGGTGGCAGATTCCAAAGCTGCAGAACCAAGTGAGCCCTGTTCTTTGCAGGGTCTCCTGGTCAGCCTCCCCTCTTCTCCTCCCTGTGTTCCCTGACTGGATGCATGAATTACAGTGGGAAGATGTGATTGGGAAATGAGATCCTTAGGCGATGTGATTAAATTTAAAAGTGGGCATGTGGTGTTTTTAGTATGCATTTTCTAAGTGAGAGAATCCTGTGTACACCCACACACCCACACACACCCACACACAACTAATTCGTCTATAATCTTACATGCTGCAGTTATAGCTAAGCCCATTCCAGCATCTTTATTCCAGAGCTCTGGAAAGGTGGGTAGGCATTTTGCTCAATCAGATTAAGTGGTATTTTTTTTTATATTCTGATGTCAGTACACCGTCGGACATGTATTCCTCCCGGATCTCCTACAGGTATCTCCAGTGCTGTCACAGACCCTTAAACACATCCCTCCTTCCCTCGTACATCTTTCAGACATGGTGAACTGGCTTCAGAGATCTTGGCAGTTTTATTAACAACGATTAAAATGTTAATACCAAAAGATTCACAGCAGACCAATATTTTAGGCAGAGAGATCTGGAAAACATCAGTCCAAAAACACGTGTCTACTGGTAGACATGCAAAAATAGCTCCAAATAGAATATTGTTCTATAATATCACCCTGTACAAATCCACTCCATAAAAATGATACTGCAGTCCACTTGCAAGCTGTGCTCATCCAAAACATGGCAGATCTTTAGATGGGGTTGGTAGAAACCTCCAACTTTTTATCCGTTACACTTAGAGTCCACTCTATATAGCACAGGAGAGGAGCCTGGGAGGAGAATTCTAGAGGGACATTCGTATGAACCTCAAGGCTGTCCTGCAACTTCCTGATAGTTTCTCGTACTCACCTAAGGAAAGTAACTGAAGTTGTTTCCACCCCTTTGAGGACTGTCTCTCATGCTCACTTCTCCGAACTCAGCTGCTTATAGCTCTGACCCGTCCAGTTCAGAGCAGCCTGTGCCCGTCGTACTGCAGAATTCTGTAGTGTGTGAAGTCCATCTGGACGTCGGCCCTCTCTGCAGCCCGGATCCACCCTCTGTCCACTTCCTGAACCTGCCAACCTCTCCTGTGTTCGTGGGCACAGGCCTCTGCCCCAGGGGCTCCTGTGAAGACAGGGTCACGAGAGTGGATAATCCTGGAACAAGAGGGGACCCTGATGATGGTCTGGCATTTCTGGACAGAGCTGATGTCTGGGAAGGGTGGGGTTGGCACCGAGCAGTGCTCACATCCCAGAGCAGGAAGGAGCCGGCTGGGTGAGTCTCCTTTCAGGGTCCGTGGTAGATCTGACCTCCTGTATTCGCCAGCAGGATGCTGGAGAGGTGAAGCAGCTGGGCGAGAGTGGGGCAGGAGGAGCTACACACATGGGAGAGGCTCGGCGTCCCTGGGTTTCTTCCTGTTGAAGAAAGTTTCAGGGTGGTCATGACCTGCGGTGTGAAGCCGCCACATCTGCCCTCACAGGGTGCCACCCCAGGTGCCTTCCCGGGATTCTAGGAGTGATTTAAGTTGGAAATAAGCAGTCCACAGGGCACGAGATCCATGGGGGATCTTCTTCCGGAGCCCCTGGGCCGTTGTCACCATCACTCCACGACTGCGCCGTTGCCCCAGGCCTTAGAGTGGATGCCCTCCCTGCGTGAGCGTCGGGTCTGTGCAAACCGTGGTCCTCTCACAGAGAAGCAAGAGGCCAGTGCTCAGAATTACCAACCCGGGTTTTGCTCCCTGTCGCTTTCCTTTGCATTCAACCTCTTCCTTGCAAACAAGTTGTTTTTATTTTTTTATGAACAGAAAATATGTGGCCTCCACTGCTTTGCTTATCCTCTGCAGTTCATTAAAAGCCTCCATACGCACCAATCAAGTCTTTTACGAGACACAGCCAAGATGTTCCGTACGTATGGTGCCAATAAACAGACTTCTCCAGAAGGAACCAGGACTGATTATGTAGACACTTAATCCAACTGGATGGAAAAAGCAAACTAGGGAATGCTTGAATCTGACATTGAAGATCCTTTCCAGAGTGAAGAAAAATTTATTATTTGAAACATTATTTGAAAAATTTTCAGATACTCAGAATTGTGAACGTTAAGATTGGGCAGGGGACTCTCTGAAACAGATTGGGGTGGAAATTGTCATTCTCTTCATTCTATTCAGACACACCCCAGATTGCCAGGGAAGGGCCCAGCCCGCGCCTTAGCCTCCAAAGGGTGGACCAGGATGTCACTCGTCGTCCCCCAGCAAGTGCTGTCCTCGCACAGGTCGTGATGGCCACGCCTTATTTGTCCTGAGGTTCTGCAGACACCAGGGATTTAATTCCGTCTGTTTTCCAGCTGTGCGCCCCCCCCCCGCCCTCGCACTGCTCTTGAGCTGTTGGAGTAATGAGCAAATAGGTCAGCCATTCAGCCAGTGCCTGAGCTGCCCCTGTTCGTCCGTTCCTGTGTGATCTTCACAGCACTTTGCTTCCTGCTCCCGTTAGAGCAACTTGTACGATCTTGGAGGCCAGGGACACCCGCAGCCCCTGCAGCTGCTGTGAATCTGAGGAGCAGTATCATTTTCACCCAGCAGACATTTCTCTTGAGCCCAGTGAAAGACTTACAGTGTCTGTTGTGAACATCAGCCCTCAGTAGCCTGTTTCTCAATATCCCCATAACCGTGGCAGCAGGCTCATGGGGCAGCTGGATGTGGACATTGGTCACTGCCCTGTAGTTGGTGCTGGTGTCTTGGCTGTGGTAGTACCAGTCGAAAGCTGCAGGAGTAGCTGTCAAAGTCTTGTACTGAGGGCTACAGAACAGTCCAGTGTCGCCTCTTAAGAACGCCGTTGGAATTTGTGGCTTTGAATTGAAAGATGCCATCTCCCTGGGAAAGGAGCAGAGGTCAACACAAGACAGATTGCTGATGTCCTCGCCCTTAGTTCATTGCTCGCCTACTGTGTTAAGTGGCTTAAGTAAGTGAGAGAGGTCACAATTCAAATACAAGTATATTATTAACAGGAAAAAATATTCTAATCTAAGCGAGATCAACACAGCATCATTAAACACTGGATAAGGAACTGGAATCCGAATGGCACTGGGTAATTTATTTGGTTTGAGATTCAAATTTTCACACAGAATATGTAATTTACAGGGCAGATATACATACCATGAACACAGTAAGCACCAGATTTATCACGTCTGATCTATTTCTCAAGATACATGCAGAGGTGGACTGTGAAGATGATAAGCAGTAACTTTCTATGTTACAGGATGGGCTGAGGGGCTCTGAAGGCTACAGAGTGTCTTTAACAATACCTCTTTGCATCTCATCTTTAGGATACAGTTTTCCTCAGTATAATTACGGGTGTCATGACCCGCTGCCCTCCAAAGCCTCATGTGGTCTTTTTCACGGGTGGCTGAACCCGGGATGTGTGATCCTGGGATTAAGGTGTGTGATGATTAAACCCCCGCACACGAGTGACTGGTTTGGCACCGCTCTAGTCCTGGTGGTCTGGATGGGATAAAGGGGGGCAGGAAGACACTGTTGCGGTTCCTTTTTACTTTGCTGCTGTCTGTCTGCCGTGAGCTGTTGCCCTTGCCGCTATGACTTGGACCCAGACAGACAGGAACCTCTATGAACTGTGAGCTAAATAAACCTTTTCCCTTTAACTTTGGGTCTTGAATATTTTGTCTCAGCAGTAAGAGAAGAGTAACTAACACAATGGGGCGTACAGGTATTACTTCGTTTTGGGGTTTTTCTCTGGTCAGAGTATTGGGTGAGTCACTCCGAGAGGATCTTTCACCATAATTCTTCACAGTAGCTCTGCTGAGACATATAATTGATTTAAAAAATGGAAACATGGCAAATATGACCTAAGCCTTTTATCTTTATGGTCACTTCCGCTTTATTTTATTTATTTATTTATTTTGCAGGTTTCTACTCATTTTAAAAAATAGCACAAGGGGAGAACAAAAGTCACACAGCCTTGAGAATAGTGGGAGAGTAGAGATGTTGCTTGCTAAAAGCATTTCTGGTGGTCAGAATCAGTGTCTATTCGCTAGTTGGGTGTCACTGAAGAAATTCAGAATTTGGCCTACCTTCCCAGTCTCCCACAGGCCGCATGTAATGTCCATGGTTCTCACCTTTCTCTCCCCACCCCCCAGTGACCAGGTTCTTTGGATCAACCCCATTTCCTAAGCGAACTGCAGTGTCCCCATAACCCAGGTGCCTTCCGCAGGCCCTGCTGCTGAGTGCATGAGCCCGTGAGAGGACATCCGGACACAAACTGGGATAGTGCCCCATGCTTACGGCACTAAAAGATGCCGCGGGGTGCTGGAAAACCGTGGCAAAGTTGCCTAGGGTTTAGGGATTGCCCCTAGCGCAACCTCTGTAGCTTGTGTGAAAGAAGAGGAAGAGAAAGGGGTGGAGGGGACGGAGCCCTTCTGCCTGGGACTGTGAGGCAGCGGTGGCCGCGTGCTCCGTGCATGGCCCGCAAGGCCTCCCGGACCGTTCTGAGAGCCACCCAGACAGCCCTCCTGGCAGGTCTTGGAGGGAGACACCTTGTCCGACTCTAATGCGTCTGAGAGTTGGTCTGAACATCCTCGAGTGGATGAGACAAAAGATGCAAACAACGGTCAATTCAGCTTCCAAACCACTTCTTTAGTCACTAATGAATAACAACATTAAATAAAGAAAAATAGAAAGTTGAGGTTGTAAAGTAAATTAAGAGCAGGCAAATGAATAAAAGTTACAAAAGTCTAATCATCCAAAAACAGTCACTATTTATAGTTTGGCAATTTATCCTTTCTGGGATTTTGCCAGACATCTATAGCTCTATTTAGATCTACATTGACCTACAGTACTTCTGTTTATTCCTACAAATACTTTTCTTTTCCAAAATACTGTCACTTTATTCTGCAACCTGCTGTTTTGCAAAGAGGTGAATTTTCCTATCACCAGCCCCATATTCATCCGCTGAGTGTCAGCCTAGCCTTAAATTGTGGCCTTCAGTCCATGGACCCAACTGCTGACAGCCTACAGTCACACTCAGTGGTATAGGGCCCTCTTCGCACATAGAGCTTTGCATAGTCACTGCAGAATTTCCCCAGAATAAGAGTTTTAGAAATAGAATTTATACATCGGTCAGTTATATTTTTAATATGTTTGATCTGTGTCAGAAAATCATCTTTTAGATCCATCGATTTCTGTTCTGACCAGTCAGATGAGTGAGAACCTGTCCTGGGATCTGATATTCAAGTATAAATCACCTTCATTTCCAGTTACCTGTGCCAACCTCGTGGTTGGTAGACTCCACTCATGAGATCCCAAGCAAGGTCAGTCTTTGTTTTTAGTTTTTTGACACAGGGTCTCGCTTTGTAGTTCAGGCTGGCCCTGAGCTCACTATGTAGCCCAGGCAAGCCTCCAACTCAGCAATCCTCCTGCCTCTGCCTCCGAGTGCTGGGATGACAGGCGTGAGCCACCATGTCCGGCAGCAAGGTGAATCTTTTTTGTTCACTGGGCAATTTTTCCTGCCTCGTCATGTTCTTTTAGCCATCTGGTATCATTTCTCTCGTTGTCCAGCCTGCTGCTTACCCATCTCGTCATTCACGCCCTTCTGTCCATCATCTTTCTACGTGTGCCGCGGTCCTGTCCCGGCCCAGGCTCCTAGTTTCCTGTGCATCCTTCATTCTGATGTGTGAGGCTCTGGGGCATCCAACATCTTTCTTTTCAGATGTGCCTTGACTCATCTCACCCACCTTTGCCTTTGTGATTTCTGACCTTAGCTCTCTGGGATCCTCGAGTGCCCGTTCACCCATGCCCTCCAGCCCAGGGCAGAGGTGGCAAGGAGACTTAACCCTGCTGTGACAGTCAAGGGAGGGGGCAAGGGCCTTGCTGAGTGCTCAGCTGGAGGATGTAGAAGGAAAGCACAGTGGAGTGTGTTCTGTCTTGGCCTAACTGGTGCTCCGGTCCCACGCTTCAGCCCTAACCTGTGTCTGTGCTTGGAGGTAGAAGGGCACTGGCTCTCATGAGTGTCAAGTGTGATGAATTCTGCTCATAGGACCAGTGAGTTGGAAGGGGGTTTCACACCTAGACCAGTGGTGGCGAACCTCTTGGATTTTGAGTGCCCAGACTGCAACCCGAGACCCACTTGTTTATCATAAAGCATCAACACTGCAATTCAACCTGACACTGAGGTTTTAGTTTAAAAGAAACAGCTGTTAACCAGCGCGATGCTCAGTCTTTGGGGCAACTTGGCTCACATGCCCAGAGAGGGCTCTGTGCGTCCGTTGTGGAAATGTGCCGTAGGTTCGCCACCCCTGCTTTGAGGTGCAGCCCAGACGACCTGTCTGTTAGCCTCAGACCTGAGCCCCCGGCCCAGCCAAGCTCAGCCCAGACTTGTGACCCTACAGGCTGGTCCCAGCACACACCCTGCCCCGGCAGTGTTTGGTGACTGAAGGCTGAAATAGAAAGTTGCATCTCTGCTTGTCCGTCCAGGTGAGAAGGCTGCTGATGCCCTAGGGGATGACCTCTGGCTCAAAGTCACACCCCCAGCTTGTTCCTCAGGAGATGCTGGGGTGGGAAGTCCCCCAGATGAAATTTGCTGGGTTGTATGGAAAAAGCCAGTCCAGGAGATCAGCAAAGCACAGGGCCCTTCCATCTCTTGGACCTCAAGTCTGAGGCCACTGGGGGCCCCGCAGGGGATGAGGGCAACTCAGGAGAGTGTTTCTGGCCTGAGGGATGCCACCATTGGGCACCCACGATCTCCAGCCATGTGGCAGCTGAGTGCCTGTGAGGCCGTGTGCGCATCTCAAGCCCAGCCCGCCTCTGTCCCCGGCCTGCTGTCCAGCTGAAGCAGCATCTACTGCCGGAAGCCAGCCAGGTCCCTGGAGCCTGTTCCTGATGCCCCGCCCCCCTAGAACTCTAAGGAAGCCACCCTGGCTAGAGAGCCTCGCAACTTCCACCCTTTGGACAGCGAGGTCCCGCGGGGCGGTCTGCTGTCTCCCACCTCAGTCTGCAGATCCTGCCCTGCTGCGCGGTGCAGCGGGGCCCAGCAAGGGCTTGTGGGAAGATGGGGGATGGGTGGTGCCTGCCTCCGCAGAGCTAACTGAAGAACTTCGCATCTCCCTCACAATCACCCTGGGTATCTGTGACGGAGGCAAAGGCTGCTCAGCAGGGCACCTCCCAAGCAGCCTGGGGTGTGCAGGTGCTGAGCAGGGAGGGCCCAGCCCAGTCCGCGGGCCGTCTCCCTGTCCCCTTCTCAGAGGAGCCCGCTGGCCGGTGGCTTAGAGCTGCCTGCCCTGCTTTGCTCCTGCTCCTCCCCGTTCCGTACATCCGAAGGGACTTGGACAAGGACAGTGAGAGCTTCCCACTCATGCATGGGGTGTCTTACTCCGCACCCTTGTTTATTTTAACACAAGAAAACGTTTATACTTTTAACAAACCAAGAACACAGAAACAGTGTTCTCCAAGCTCAGGTTCATGTTTCGTAGTGAACAAGCCTGACAGCTCCACGCCGCCCCCTGATCACACCTGCCCCAGGTAGACTGCACCCGAGGCCAGAGCCCAGGCTCTCGAGGATCTACTGGGGGCTGTCGGTTTGCATGTCTTCACTGTGAGTTTCCAGTCGAGCACCGAGGACAGGCTTGCATTTCGGGCCCTCTGGTTCCAGCACTGGCCTGAGGACCAGATGGACACGAGGCCCCCTTCCCAGTCTCTGTGACCTTCTGGTGTGGGGGATGGGAGACAGGACCATCCTTACGGGACAGTGAGATGTGCCGGCCAACCTCTGTCCTTGTGTGTGTGACCTTGTCCACGGGGGTGTCTCACGGCAACCTTGCCTCCTCTTGAACTGAGCCAGCAACCTTAGGGACCATGGGAGGCGCTAGGAGACCCCTGTGACTGAAACAGGTGCTGCGGGGCCCGTCGGCTTTGCTTCACCCATCAGCCATGAGGAGGGGATTTGCCTATTACAGCAGGGCTCACATTCCTTCTTGAAGCTATGGTATTTAACTTATTTTGAAATCTCAAATGTCATTAAAGGACATGAGCTATTTTTAGGGCATGCATTTAAAATGCTTCCAAAGTGCCTCAGCTCATCATCCTCATTGAGATCTCGCACCTGTCAGTCCCCAGGTTTTCTAAGGCCCCATACGGAGGGTCCCTGTGCCGGGGAGCGAGCCACAGTGACCTGTACATGGTGAGGCCCTCGGCAGGACTGTGGGACTGTGCTGGGGTTACTCCAGCTCCCCGAGGATCTGGCTCTAGCATGTACCGCACTCGGGGTTGCTGCTCTCTGGTGGCTGCCGAGCCTTTGGGCGAAGCCTGCCAGGGTTCTTGGTGCCGGCCCTGCTCCTGCGAGCCCTGCCCTCTGAGGCCCCCTCTGCGGACACATCTGCAGCTCTCCGGCCCAAAGAGGACGTGCGCAGAGAGATTAATGACACTGAGAACTGCAGGATTCAGAGGGCTGACCCGCGTACAGACAGGACTGCAAATTGCACTCGCTTGGAGGGTCCCACTGCTCATCTCCGAGGGCTCCCCATGGGTGCGTTGCGGACCCCAGGCCCAGCGGGTGACCCGCAAGGCTCCTTCAAGTCTCCATCACGCGTCAGGCATTTGAAAGAAAAAGGGTGGGTAAAGAGTAAGCAGAAGAGTTAGCAGAGCCAGAAAGCAAGCATCACAAACTGCTGAGACATTGACCCCAAGGATGACAGGGAATTTGGGGTGCAGAGGAGCTAGAGTAGAGTAATGGCAGCCTCGACACCCGTGGTTCATTGAAGTGGGGGCCTTGTGATCTGTACCTCACGGGGCCAGCTCCGGCCACCTGGCAATTCTTGGGAAGCAAATCCACCTGCTACGTGGACAAGGGCCGGCGGGAAAGGGCTTTCGGCTGGTGTTGCTGTGACAGTGTCATGTCGATTTGTTTTGTATTATAGACATTAGCAAAGCAGGACCCACGAACATTTAAAAGAACACAGTGACCTTTCTTAGGGTGGTTTTTCCTGCATCTGCTGAGCTGTCACGAGATGAGCAAAGAAGTTGTCTCTGTGGGATTCTGATACCTCATTACGGCGTAACCCTTTGGTTTTGCTTCTGCGCTTCCAAGACACAGGAGAAGCTTAGAGATATCAGATATTAAAACACTTTTCTATTCTTAGGAAAAGTGTGTTTCCTGGACTTTTAGACATCTTCCCTCCAATTTATGACTTTGTATTTAGTCCACAAACGGAATAAACAGAGCTTTCGAGAGCCGTACCTCTCGTTACCAAGACGCATGTCTCCTACCACCTTGGCAGCTCTGATTTTGCCTTGGGAAGAAAAATAAGGAAGGAGCCAGGATGCAAGAAAATGCTCTTGCAAAGGCGGTGGACCCATGTGCCCACCTTCTTGCTCTGGGACCGAGTCCCAAGGGATTGCTGACATATGGCTCTTTCTTCAGAATATACTGATGGAGACAGCAAGATAGAAAAATAACCTGGGCTCAAGGCAGGCATAGATTGGCAGAGCCTGGCCATGTTTCTGGAATTTATTACATCTCGGTGGAATGGCTGTCACCCCACTGAGCATGTTGTCGTCACAGGAGAGGAAAGGAGAGGGGTGGCAGAGTCTGGCCCAGCACCTGATGGTCTGCCGCTTTCTGCCAGCGTTCCTTCTGGCCCTATGCATGTGCAGGTGCACAGCTGCTTAAGCGGTCGCAATCTTCTTCCTCTGACTTTGCACATACTGCTCAGCTGGCAAAGGCCAGAATCCTGAGAAGGGAACACCCTGTTTTTTGTATTAGGAGCTGGCAAGGAGCTTCACCGGCAGTGTCCTCCAGGGGGCGCTCTGCATGAGCTGAGTCTCCTCTTTCCTTGCCAGGCCTGATTTCTGGAATGCTGGCCCAGGCTGCATCTCCCAGATGCTAAGGTTAATGTCTCTGTGGATTCACGGAGAAGACCACATTTGAGATGAGGATCAGGACCCGTCAGGCTTTGTGCACTGTTGCAGAGTTCAGTGGGCTGGGCTGGCCACTCAGGGATGTCCAGCCTGGAGGCTGCAAGTCTAAGCTTTGGTGGCCTGCAGTCCATTAACCTGTCCTGGGATATGGTGTCCCACTGGAAACAAGTTCCTCCCAGACGACGCACAGACTGAGTGCACAGCACCAGACAGAATTTCCGGTCAGCCCTCTGGAGGACAGCATGGTCTGCAGTATTTTCCAGTTGACCATAAGGAAAAGCTTGCTTTTACAGATGTGATTACTGTCTCGGTCAGTGTGGAGTTTCCCAGCAACCTCTGGCTGGATGAATTATGATAAATTCCTAAGTGCTTATAAACGTGACAAGACAGCCTGCCTAAAACTCAATGCAGACATGGGGGGACTGAAGTTAACGTCCCCTGGGTCCCCAGTCTAGCCTCCACAAAAGACTGTACAAGATGTGATCAAAATATGAGGTGAAAGCTTAAATTAAAAAAAATATTGCAATAATGGACGGATTATTTCTAGTACTTATCCCCTTATCCTTGCCTACTGAACTTCAGTGTAGAGTGGGCTTTCCAACATGAATGCTTCTAGAAATGCCTCACTTCTAGAAGGTGGACAGAGGTGACACGGAAACTAGCTTAAAGGTTGAGGACTCACTCACCCTAAACCCACCTCCTTCGGTCACTTTGACCATAAAAGTACTATGTTAATCCCGTTCAAAAGAGGACTTACTAGTGAGCGTGGGGAGGTTACCAAGATCACAGGAGATCTCTGAGGTTGATCTCTCCGGGAGGGCTGAGCCCACCTCCACACACGCAGGTCTCTGCTTCGGCTGTTGGGGCTGCCTTTCCTTGGCTCCTCTGGCTTGGCTGTTTGCAGGGAAGGTGCCTGGATGGTCCCGAAACTAACTTCCCCACTTCCCCAGCCTCAGTTTCTATGCTCGGGACCTCAGCCCTGGCCTTAGTGTCTGCAGCTGGTGTCTTTGCTCTGGTTCCAGGCTCTGAGTCATCGCCCATGACCTTGGATGTGTCCGTCTGTGTGACCTGCTGAGCGTGGCGCTAGAGCTAGGTCAGGACCTACCCCGTCTGCATGGTCACCCTCTCCAGGCCGGTGAGCCAGCAGGCAAGGGCAGTCGCACAGAGAGAAGGACCCAGCCTGGCTCCTGCCGAAGGGCCGTCCTAAATGCACAATGCATGGCCAGAATCAGCCAGCGTGGCTCTGTGGCTCTGTTTCCTTTCCCTGCTCGGAATGACATAACCGTCCGTAGGGTAGGTTTCCCGTGAACACCCTAGACTAGGACATACTTGGTAGCGGCCCTCAGAGCGGTCATCTCCCAGAAGCACAGAACCCCGGAGGGGAGGGTGTTGCTGCAGTAGGGACTCACTGACAGAGTGTGGCCCGGACACTCGTGGGCACTGAGCTTGGGTGACACTGCCCCCGCCCAGCCCTGGGGCGCCGAAGCTCCACGCTCTTTCCTTTCCTCAGGAGGAACGTTATGTATTGTAGGAGGATCGTCCCACCTGTTTAGAGGGGATAGTGAGCAGCAGAAGCCCAGCCCGGCTGACTGTTTTCCTGCACTCCATGATAGATTCTGATCCCGGTGATGTGCCAATGATACCGTGATGTCTCCTTCGTGTCGAGCGCTCTGTGTGTCTCCAGGAAGAGCGTTCATCTTCCAGCGTGTGACACTGTAGAAGGAAGCTCAGAGGCTGTGATATGGGAGAGACAGAAATATTTAGGCTTCCAGCCTCTCTCGTCCTAAGAGAACATTTTGCCTGATTTTCTACACCAAAGGCCAGACAGAGTCAGAGTTCACACTGCCCTCCCCAGAGATGGTATCTGAAAAAGGACTCAGGCGTTTCCTTTGCTACCGAAGAGCCTTAAAATCAGGTCTCAGAAAGTAATGGCTTCTCATGAGACGAGAGCTGAGTCGATCCGTTTCAGTCTCCACTGAGTAAAGCTGTTCAGTGACAAAGAAATCTGAAAATTATAAACAATCTGCCTGGAGGCTTCCTGTGTATATTTAATGAAAACTATACACAGAGACAGACAGTTGTCCCTCCAGTCGATTCCAGGACTCCTGAGTGTAAAACAAGCTCAAGTTAGTCCTCTGTGGCCTGACAGGGGCCACAACCTGCTGGTACTCAAGGTCCTAATGTGAAAAGATGTAGTGTTTGCCATTAGCAACATGCCCTCGGATGCCTCTAAACGTCTCAAGTACTTAACGATGCTTAATACAATGTAAACACCACCTGAGTAGTTATGCCGGCTGTTTAGGGAATAATGACAGAAAGCAGCGTCTGTACATGCTCAGTTCTGGCTCCGTTTTCGTGTTCTGAATGATCGCACCCTGCTATTGGTCAGATCCGTGGATGTGGGACTCTGTACACAGAGCACTGACTTGATTTTGTTTTCTACTGTTATGGTTTGTATCTAGACATCCCCACAAAGTCTCAAAGGTAGGGCTCGGAAGGTGAAGGGAATCACATGAGAGTGACACACGCCATTGGATTAGTCCTGCTCTCAGCCCTGCCGGGTCCCTCTGGCACCAGGCTGCCTCCTTCTTCCAAGCCGTGCTCAGAGCAAGAGTCTGTGCTGGCCGCAGCCAGACCCCGCTCCTGCCAAGGACCAGGCGTGCACTCCTGGGATCCTGCCACTCCCAGTGGCCAAGGGGCATCCTCTCAAAGCTCCTTGTCATATCTCCAGCACTCAGCATCATATCTGATGGCCCAGCTGAGCCTCCCATGGCACCTGTGCCCAGCTTCTACCTTGGCTGCCCTAGTGGGGCCACCATGTAACCCTTTTCTGGGGGTGGGTGCCCGCTGGCCCTTCTGCCCTAAGCACCGCCCTTACTAATTCTCTCTCCCTCCTCTTCCTCCCTTTTCCTCCTATTTCTTCTCTTCCTTTCCCCCTCCTCTTCCTTCCCTCCTAGAATGAAGACATTGAAATGCTGTCCCACATCCATGATTTTTCAAAAAAGTGCCAGAAGAGCCAGCAAGGACTGTACAATTATCCTCAAAATCCTGTTTAAAACATCTGAATTGTGCTTGACTTAATATATAGTTCTTCATCTCAATCATTACATTTGTTTTACAGCTTCAGTGAGGTAAAACTTACATATCATAAAATCTACCCTTGTCAAAGGTCTGATTCAATCTATTTCAGTGTATTTACAGAACTGCACAACCATCATTTCAACCTATTTTTAGAATCACCTACCAAGAAGTCCTGCGCCACTGGCAGTCACTTGCCAGCCACCCGCCCTATAGTCTGACGGTTTTAATACACACAGGGTCTCGCTGTGCTGCCCGAGCTGGTCTGAAATTCCTGAACTCAAGTCATCCTACTGGCTCAGCCTCCCAAGTAGCTGGGACTACAGGTGCATAGCACCGTGCCAGGGTAGTCTTGGGCAGGTTTTCCTCTTTTCTCTGCCTCAGTTTACCAGTTCCGGCTGCATTTCATGAATGGAATCATGCATTATGTGGTCTTCTGTGAATGTCTTCTTTCCCTGAGCATAGTGATTCCAAGATGCGTCATGCGCTGCGTGTATCTGGGTTTTATTTCTTTTTGTAGCTAAAACTCTCCCGTTGTGTATGGCCCTGTCACTTTGTTTAGCTGTTCATCTTTGGTGGGACGCTTGGATGGTGCCCATTCGGGGCGGTTACGCAAAAGGTGGCCATGAGCTGTCACGTATGAGCTTTTATGTGGGTATAACCGTTAGATTTACAATGGTTTTAATTAGCCATTTTGGTACTTTTTAGTAAAACTGGATATCTGATTCCTCTGAAAGGGGGCACTTGAACTGCTCACCATAAACTGCATTCAGAAGTTAAGCCTCTTCGTCTTTTAAAATACTCAGTTTAAAGGAAGCAAGTTCAAGATTTGGTTTTGCTTCAACTAATGCCTTCCGCGGAGTTTCTCATGGTCAGGTTTTTGTTGTTGTTTATTAAATTCTCCTCTGCAGTTGGCTCCTCCAGAACAATACATTCTGCAGGATTTTAATGGCGCCCTGTGTCCTGGCTGGGATTTGGCTTCTTCTTCCCCTCTTTAATTACAGTGCAGGTTCCCGGCATTATTACAGCCTCCAGATTGACACTTCCTCTCACTGGAGGGCTCAGGCCTGTCAGTCAAACGCTGCACAGTACGGACTGAGCAGAGCCCTGCGCGGCAGCCACGGATCCGCCTGCGCCGCACACTTTGGGGGCCTCGGCCAGGCGTCCCTGCCGGAGGTGTCAGGAGCCCCCGAGTGGGTCTGCACCCCGGAGGGGGCTCGGTGCTCTGTGAGAAGGGACGGGGAGGCAGGCAGGGCGCGCGAGGCCTCCGTGCTGAGCTGCGTCCCCGGCCCCGTCTAGTTTCTATTGTGAGACGGGGTCTGGCCGAGTCGCTGAAGTGCACGGGCTGGACTCTAACTGTGACCCTTCTTCCGCGGCCTCCGAGGGCCGGGCTTACAGGCGTGTGCCGCGTCTTTGCGTGGGGAGAGCGGGCTTGCGATGGTGACCGCCCAGGTTGGGTGTCTTCCTCCTTTTACAGCTGTGGCAGCCGCACCGAGCTGGGGGACAGGCTGGCGCTGACGCGGGAAGGGAAAGGTCTCCTGCAGTGAGTCCCTACCACGTAGAAAGCACAGTGTTGCTGAGGGACAGGCCGCGTACCCGCAACACACACGGGCTGCATGGGGAGCGCGTATGTCAGAGTGGAGCCCGGGCTCCTGCTTCTCGGGGCTCTGCGGAGCTCAGCTGCCCGAGGGCCACAGCTCTCCCAGCTCTGAGCTTCTCTGCTGCTCCTGCCACCAGCCCGAGGAGTCTGAGAGGCCGTCTCCCCCGGACCGTGAGCTGGGCACCCCCTCTGTGCTGCCAGGGGTTCAAGTCAGGGCTGGAAGGGAAGGAGGCTGGGCTGCAGGGAAGGAGCCCAGGTCCCTGGAGAGCCAGTGACGATTCACTGGACGCTGCGCTGCGGGCCAGCATGAGGCCCTCCTCCCAGGCCGGCAGGACCCTGCCCGGGGCCAGCATGGCACGGGGTGACTGGAGAAGACAGCCCTCCACTCGCGGGTTCGCACAGGGAGGAAGTGTCTCTGCCCGGGGAGCGCGAGTGAGCGACTGTCTGAGAGCAGCCTTGCTCACCTGCCCGGGCCCCTGAGGTCTGAGGCCCGTGCTGGGCGTGTGGGGCTCAGAAGCAGAGGAGGTGCCTCCTGCACCCTGAGTTTACAGCAGGTTACCCCGTGTATGGGAGGGGGTCCTGGGCAACACCCTGAGTCTGTCCACTGCTGGGTCTGTCAGTCGGGAAAACCATCGACTGGAACAGCACCCTCTTGCCCGGAGTTAGTTGTGCAGGTAACTGGCAAAGGGAACACATGGAGGAGCTGTGAGTGAGCTGTTGAGGGCGGAGAACAGGTAGATGGAAACCAGAGGCCCTGGAGAGACCCCTTCTCAGAGCTCGGCGCACAGAGGAGCGGCCTGTTCTAGGAGCCACTCCCAGCGGAGCTGAGCGTGAGTAAGCACCAGCCGGGGGAAGGTTTGGGTGAGTCTGAAACAAGGCTACGTTCGGAATGTGATAAGTCGGCGTTTGCATTTCTTCGCGCGAGCTTCGTTGCTGAGCCAGTGCCTTTTGCCCCAGCAGATGATTGCTTGGATATGCTTTCATGTTTTGAGCCAGACTTTCAGATTTGAGGAGCTAAACTCTGCATAAGCATTTTGCAGCCCAATGTCACTGTCCTCGGGGTCCCTGGCCAGCCACTCCTGCCAAGACCCACAGTCCAGTAAACGCAGACCCTCCCAAAGCAGTGACCCGCACGGACACGGCAACTATCTTCAAAGGGCGCCTGAGCCCTGTGCAAGCCCTGGGACATCGGCTGCCTGAGGACTCGGCAAGAAGAATCTGGCTCTGCAGTTGATATAATGACTTGCTGATTTTATAAATTAAGGATGCTTTCCTTTGATCCCCACCAAACTCCTGCAAGGTGGTAACCATCCTAGTTATTTTTAGAAGGGGAAACTGAGGCCTGTGTAGAATGCACTGTACGGTCAGAGTCAGAAGAGCACAGACTCAGACCCACGACAGGCTCTGCCATCCCTGAAGCACCGTGATACCCAGGGTGTGGCACACTCTGTGTGGAGCAAACGCCGCCTGCCCCTCCCTGGGGACAAACGGCCTGCCTTGCACCCAGCGGCACCTTCACTCCCAGTGCTGCTTGCTGGACCCTGTCCAATCTCATTCGGAGCCTCTTCCAGAAACAAATCTGCTTCTTTCTGGAAGAGTCTACACTGGTTCTGGGTACAACAAGATGGCTGAAGACAACACAGGGATCCCTGTATCCAAGTAAGACGAACTCGCCACCATTAAAACTTTCCCTTTCTCCAGGGGTTCTGGAATCAACAGAAGAGCTGCACAGGGTCCTGGGCCTCAGACTGGAAGTACAGATGGCGCAGAAGGAAGGGCCCAGGAGGCCATATTATTCTTGGTCTAGAAGATGCTCAGGATCAATACAGTAAATGAGCTATTTCGTCCAGGCTGGATGCAGAGACAGACAGACAATAAACTCATTGATCACCTCGGAGAGCCTGCTGGTCTACCTGCCGTGGAGAATGCTGATAGAGAGAAAGGAAGGGAGGTTTGATTCCAAGTTCTAGGCCAGGTCCCACCTGGCCATGATTCATGCAGAACTGGCTGAGGAGAAGAGGCTGCCCATTTTCCAGTCTCCTGCTTCCTACCGGTCCCCGGAAGGACCCAAGATCCCCACCAAACCTGTGTCAACTGAACGTGCTTCCCCTGCTCGGCTGCTGTACGTATAAGCCGCATCTGCATCACAGAGCCTCTGAGGTGGCGCTCTCTTTCCCGAGCACCCTTGGCACTGAGGGATTACTTTCAGACTCCTGCACTAACCCTGGCAGTGACACAGGGCAAACACTGTTATTCTCAGGCCACAAACACACCTGGGGACCATTCGCCTGTGTGTCTCAAAAGGAAGCCCAGGTTCCACGCCCTGACCCCGATGCCCTGGTGGAAAGGATGAGCCTTCCTCATGAGGAGCCACTTCCCATCATCCACGCAGACACCATGCCACCTGGCCCCTTTGGGTCACGGGCGTTTAATGGGCACCAAACCTGCATCAGACGCCATCAGGTAGAGTGGGAATAGAGCTCCTGTGCTTGTCCAGTTTATACAGAGCGAGTAAATATGTACTAAGAAGTTACCAGAGTGATAAAGATCACCCAGGAAACGTTCTAGCTGCTAAGACTGCAGGTGAAAACTTAGGAGAGAGACTGAGGAGCCCACGTGTCCTAGTGCTTCCTTCCTGCTGGGACACAAACCCGACACCCAGAATGGAAGGAGTTGTTTACTTTGGCTCGTGGCCGTAGAGGTTTCGGTCCGTAGTGGGCTGGCTCCAAGGCAGCATGGCAGTGGGACCCGGAGGAGAGGAGCAGCTCACGGCACGGGGGCGGGAAGCAGAGGGCGACCAAAGGAGGATGGGGAAGGGGACAAGCCCTCCTAGGCCACGCCCCCGCAACACACCTCTTTCAACCTAGCTCCTCCTCTCACATCACATTTAGCTATAAACTAGTCAGTGCACTAATCCAGTGATGAGGATCCTGCCCTCGTGACCCCAGCACCTCCCCAGAGCCCCACCTACGAGTGCATGAGGCTTGAGGGGAACTCTCACGATAAGCCAGAACATCATGTCTGTCTAGGAGCCGCAGTGGGAAGAAGGGTAAAGCCTTGGTGCTGGGGACAGTCCTTCCTGCTGCCACCTGTGCAGGTGACGGCGGGCCTCTTAGATCTGCCTGTGGAGTAGAAATTAACTCCTGCTGTTGATCCTTTTGTGCTGGGTAAAATCTTGCCCCCAGGAATTGTGTGGAGTTGGGACCAGTGCATTGGTCTCCCCACATTTTGAAACTGCTGTGATTTAAGACTTTAACAGAAAAAATTATTTACAAGTGTGCCTTCATCAAAAAAAAATCTATGACTTGTTAAACATCTGTAACTCAAAAGGAACTATAGTGGAGAATGGGCCATTTTGCATTTAAAAACAGTATTAGGAGTAAATAGGTTTCCTGGTGGGTTATGTTGGAATGAATCTGAAATTGTAACAATTTTCATTTTTTTTCCCTGAGAAATTTTGTCAACTTGAGTTTGTTTCTGCACCTAATGGAAGTTTTAGTTAATTTATCCTCAATAAGAATAATGTTACAAGTATTTGTTTAACAGAAATAACTTCTGACTGCACTTCCATGTAGTCCTTGCAATGATTTTAAGGTGTGGAGATTGAGAAAATTCTGAATGAAAGACAGGATTTTTATTCTCAGCTGTTCTTTAGGAGGGAAATAAAGGCAAGGGCTCTGAGGAAGTCCTTGCTGAGGCCCTGAGCGAATGATTACCTGGCTTCTCTCTCCTTTCTTTGTTGTATTTCTGGCCACTGCACTTGGCTGAAGAGTGAGAAGCAGGACTTTTGTCCTAGTAAACGCCTGCTGTCTCCAGGGCCCGCTGTGACCGGAGCCCAGCAGGAGACTGGGTGTCTAGACAGCGGCCGTTGCCCACAGAAGCTCTGCAAGTCCTCTTTCTTGAGTGTCCTTACAAGGAGGGATCGAATACATGGTGAGTGCTGCTGCTGCACACCATCCAGCAGAAAGCAGGCTCCTAAAAATGACACCGGTCCTCACCCACCCCCTCACGAGACCTGGTGCTGTGTGACTCCTGGCTCTGCCTCCAAGTCAACGACCAACGAAAGCTTTGAATCGATTGAGGGCACTGAGGCAGCTGCCACAGCGCAGCTGAAGACATTCGGGGGAGGATTTCCAGCACCATCGGCCAGTGCGTTAGGGATGGGAGAGGGGATTCTGCGGGGATCCCTGGGAATTATATTTTACTATTAGGAATTTTTTGTAAATTAAATATTCCACTTGTATTTCAGTCATACCTCATGGCCCTATTTATTTTATCAGTACATGTTTGTAGTACCTAAAGAACATACTAATTGTGAGTAGTTGACACGTGTGCATGACGCTTCTGACTTCTTTTTATGTCCACCCCCATTCCTCCTTCCCTCGGTCCCTTTCCCATTTGCCAAACATCTGTCTCCCTATTTCTGATTGTCTGTTTTCATTTGCTCTCTTGTTCATACTTTGGGTTTCTCCTTGAAGCTTGTGTGTCTGACTTACTTCACTTAACGTCGTGGGGTCAAGGTGTTTCTGCTTTCTCACACGTGACTCAAGCTTGTCATTCTTTATGGTGCAATAGCACACCATTGTGTGTAGATACTACATCTTCTCTCTCCACTCCCCTGCTGATGAACATTTAGGCTTTTTCCAAGACTTCCCTATCATGGGTCATGCTGCTACACACATGGGTGTGCGTGGATCTTTGTAATATGATGCCTTTTTTAACTCTTCTGGAAAGATACTTGGAAGCGGGAATAGCTGGGTCAAGTGGGATTTCTAGTTTTAATGTTTTAAGGCATCTCCGTACTGACTTCTGTAAGCGATTACACTAGCTTACAGCCCCACCAGCAATGCAAAGGGCTCCTTCCCCTCCACAGCCCCACCAGCGTTTGTTATTTTTTGATTTCTTGATGATAGCCATTCTTTCTGGAGTAAGATGGGATCTCAGTATTGTTTTCTTTTTCATTTCTCCAGTGGCCAGAGGTGTTGGACATTTTTTCATTTATTTATTGGCTGTGTGTACTTCTTCAGATAAATATCTGTTTGAGTCACCCATTTTTCAACTGGGTCTTTTACTGGGGGAGTATTATTTTTCTCAGTTCTTTATATATTCTGGATGTTAGACATCTGTTTGAGGCCAGAGTAGTTTTAAAATGTGCCTTATTTTTCTTTTCTCCTTACAGTTTCTTTGGGTTAGAGAAGGGGCAGCCAGTGAGGACCAGGGAACTGTAGGGTTGATGGTGATGGACAAGGCACTTGGAGAACGGCTTCTTCCTGTCTTGCGGCTTCCTTTTCCTTTGGGTGATGGGGGTACCGTAGTTGCGCCAGCGAAGGGTTGGGAGGAGGGCAATGGCTTCTTCAGAGTGCATGGTGACACAGTGTTCAGCCACGCTGGCTCCGCAGGGCCGGGTGTGCCCATCTCTGTGACGCCGACTGCAGAGCCTGGCACGTCGGTGTGAGCTGGGGCTGCCCTGTGGACACTGGGGCTTCGCCTCGCCAAGGGATGTCCCGGTCACACCATGAGCAGAGAGGACTGGCTCCTCTTACCAACATCCTTCCTCAGTGCAAAGCCTGGCTCTGCAGATCGAGGCTGTGCTGGGGAAACACACTTTGTTTTTGGTTCATCCTTCCCCTGTAGCATGTGGGAATTGCTCCTTCCAGCTGCTCGGCCCTTCTGCCCTCCTCCGGGTCCTCCCCTTCTCTCTCTCTCTCTTTCTCTCTCTCTCCCCCTTCCTTTCTCTCTCTGTCTCTCTCAGTATGTGCTTGTGATTCATAATAATTACATATATATGTCACATCTTAATCACTTTTCCTCTCCTCTTTCCCCTTCCCATCTCTGCAGAGTCTATCTCCCCGTTTCCTATCATGTTTTTTATTTTATTGTCTTTTTATTCCTATCATCTACTCTTTAAATTATTGACATGTAGGGTGTGTCATATATCAGAGACTGTGTGGTATTTAAGCTTCCATGTCTGACTTCCTTTCCCGTGCCCACTCCGTATGTCCTCATGACTTCTTCCTTTGGGTTGTCCGGGGTTCTGTTCCTTCCTCTCCCTCCCCTGCCCATCTCTTCCCCTGTCCCCTTGATCCTCTCCCCCCCTTCTGTCTTTCTCCTCCACAGACCCTACCTCAGCCCGCGGCTTCATGTTTAATTCATTGTAACTGATGATAGTGATTCACTCAGGTATACACAGAATTAGGGTTCATTTTCCAATAGGACCAGGCTTGAGCCATGAGCACATGTGTCCATCCAGGGATGGTATGGCAGTGTGACTGCAGAGCTAGGGCACTCACAGCTGTGCCCACTGAGGGCTTTGCCCTTGCTGTGAGCAGAAACAGCTGTAGAGATAAATTATTTAAGGAGGTTTGAGCAGCTCCTTTCTGCTCCAGCCCCTGAAATTATAAGGAAACACAAAGTTGGGGTCATTCCTTTGCCTCTAAAGAGACTGTTGGATGAACTGATG
Source organism: Thryonomys swinderianus (assembly GCA_004025085.1). NCBI lineage: Eukaryota > Metazoa > Chordata > Mammalia > Rodentia > Thryonomyidae > Thryonomys > Thryonomys swinderianus. Next base: position 3,843 of record PVIC010014331.1, on the reverse strand, counting down.
TTCAATAGGGCAATGTCTCGTGAATTAATTTTATTGATGTTTACCGTTACCTAATATAGAGTCATTTTCCAGTTAAAATGTCTGTGTCTGAATTCTTTTTTACACCTAATACTACTGCCTGTTGCACCAAAATTGCCTCCTGGCCTGCCATCATAGGCAGCACTGTGGCTCTGCCTGTCTTTGTGCCTTGGGTCCACTTGTGAACATGAGTATGTGTAGCCGAAGGGATGGAGCTTGGGAAATAGCCTTGAGCTGTCTGGTGGACCTGGTGTAATGCCATGAAATCCTAAAGGAAAAGAGGAGGTCGAAGTGCCCAGAATAAAAGGAGACTGGAGTGTACAGCCACCTAAGAAGGGCCCAGAAGGTTCTGGAAGCCACACAAGAGAGATGGAAGCAGGCTCTGCTCAGAGCCCTGAGAAGAAGTGTGGCCCATGTTTTTCCCATCTCAGGCCCAAACAGAAAGCCCAGCCCTGCTGCACGGGACCCCTGAACCCCAAACACTATTAAACTAAGAGAATGGCTGTTAGTCATAGTGACTGGGATGCACCTGCCGGTCCCATTCCCACAGGAGGGTGGACTGGTATGGACCTCGCCATGGCTTCTGGACTCAACTGCTTCCTGACGTCCAAGGGACAGGACTGAGTGGCAGGCTGCCTTCTCAGAACTGTTCCTCTCACACAGTGAACTGAACAGAGTAGTGCAGGGGGGTGCTGGGGGAGCACCACTGTCTCCTGTCTCTACTCTCCATGGTGGCAGAGCTGCCTAAATACTCTGACCAGGGAGCCTGGCACATGGGAGCCTGATTAGGGCTCCCTGGAATAGGTGATGCTGACACTGTCACCCCAGAACGGGGTGACATTGGTTCCTTGATGTGTCTTTAAGAAGAATCATCTCTAATACGTATAACTCATTTGGGTTTTTTTTTGCTTTTTGAGACAGGGTCTTGCTTTGTAGTTCAGGCTGGCCCTGAGCTCACTATGGTGCCCAGGCAGGCCTCGAACTCAGCAATCTTCCTGCCTCTGCCTCCCAAGTGCTGGGATTACAGGTGTGAGCCACCACACCCAGCACTGTGGTATGCGGTGTTGATTGCTGGTGAGCGTGTCTCCACGCCCAGCATTATATGTGGTTACCGGGGATCGAACTCAAGTCCTTGCGCTTGCGAAGCAGGCACTGGAACCACTGAGCTAACCCTCCAGCCCCACTCATTTGGGTTTGTTTGTTTTTTTTTTTTTTTGAGACAAGGTCTCGCTTTGTAGTTCAGGCTGGCCCTGAGCTCACTATGTAGCCCAGGCAAGCCTAGAACTCAGCAATCCTCCTGCCTCTGCCTCCCGAGTGCTGGGATGACAGGCGTGAGCCACCACGCCCGGCGACTCATTTGGGTTTTTAAGAGAAGAACCCTTGTTCCTTCCAACTTGCAAATGTACCACGGGGCTTGGGGACTGACGTGGGCAGAGGGTGCTACTTCAGTGTGGCAGTAATGCCCAGCACCAGTGGAGGCCTGCAGTGGATATAGTACCCGTAGCTCATATGGAAAATACTGCCTTTGCCACTGGTGGGAGGGGACTGAGCTCCGGGAGAGACGGCCACACTCTGATAGTCACTGTCAGGGCCCAGGCAGCAGTGTGTGGCCCATGGCCCGCCAGGACTCTCCCCCCAGAGCCAGCCTGCTTGTTGCCAAGGAGTCCCTTCCCCGTCACCATCCTGAATCCGAGAGGCTGCATAATCCCTGCGGCAGGCGGGACCTGTACCCTCTGTGCAGTGAGCTCTCGGACACGAGGTCCTTGCTGACCCCTCGCACACCGCATGCTGCGAAGACTGCTGAGGGCTCAACCCCTGCTGTTTGCTCAGGAAGTGAGGAGGCTGTGGGACCGGCTTGGGTGGGTGCACGGAGCCTGCGGGGACCCCTGTGCCTCCGATAAAGTGCCGTCCCACTGACCACCTGCTACTGATTTATTTATTTTGCCTCCTGTTTTCAGTCCCTCACCACAAAGCCCCAAACCACAGGAAGGCAGAAGAGTACAGCAAATGGGCTCTTAGCCACCCTGACGGTCACGTCTTGGCCTTATAGGTCACGCACCCGGCAGACGACGCAGAGCCCGAGCTGCTCTTGAGATCTCGAGCTCTGTTCTCCACCAGGCAGACGGGCTGGTAAAAGGGCATCCCAGAGCACAAGGCCTCGGATGGGGGCGGAGCTGTATCTCGCAGTGTGCGGCCCAAGTAACGCTGCACTTTACACTTCGGGAAGATTTCTTGCCCGTTGGTTCTCCTGCTTTGTCCTGCATCAGCCCTTGACAGTGAATGCCAACGGTGTCAGATGGGCACTGGGTGGTGGGAGAAGCCAAATGAGGAAGAGCCTGGGAGGTCCGGATCGGTGTGGTGCTTCCAGACAGAACCCAGCACACAGCTAGGCCCCAGGGAAGCCGAGTGCTGCCAGGATGGGGGCCCAGCCCTGGAGAGCTCAGAGTGCTAGGCTGGCACTAAAGCAGGGGGCAACCACACCTAGAGGGGCAGAGCAGGCCGAAACCTGCCCCGCAGCCACCGCGGGTGCTCGGAAGCTGTGGACTGGGTCACTGGTGGAAGCTGGAAGCACTCTGGAGGGGCCGCCTGGTGGAGGTCCCGTGGATTTTTGCGCCACTTAGTTGAAAAAGAGAGCAATGGACTCCATCTGTAGTTACTCTGAGTAAAGGAAGGACGCCACCTGTGGTGGCGTGTGCCCGATGCCCTACCGCTTTAGGAGGCAGAGGGAGGAGGATGGCAAATTTGAGCCCACCTGGGCAACTTAGCAAGACCCTGTGTCAAAGCAAACCAAAAACCACAAAAGGGCTGGGATGTAGCTCAGCGTGGCGGCCTCAGGTTCAATCCCCAGTACTGACAAGCGATAAAGAGCTATAAGAGCGTTTGTGCCTCTGAATTACATACAGACCCGGAGGAGAAACAATGCCCTCTGGCAGGGTTGTGCGGTGCACTGGGGTTGAGGGGAGCACAGAGGTGGGCACTGGAGTCAGTCTGGGGAGGAACTTGAGGTGTGCATCTCCCCACAAGCTCAGGGCTCAGCGTTGCCACCCTAGAGCTGACTCCTGCTGAGCCCAGCCATGGGCTTATCACTGCCAAGGGACTGCATGTCACCATGTCCATCTGTCCCCGGGACCACAGAGACGACAGGAGGAACGACTGTCCCTTCCGGGGCCTCTGCATCAAAGCGCTGGTTTCCCAGCAGGCCCCTGGCCTGCCGTGGGAGGGGCTTTATTTCTCATCTTTTTGCCTCTTTCAAGTGTACAAGAGACACACAGCGAGTGGGTTTAGTGCCCGCACCTCTGTGCGGTCACTTTGACACACACACTTTTGCCCATGAAGTGCACAGAAATTCAGGGCCAGCCACTGCCATCCTTTATTAAAAAGGAAAAATCAATAAAACCATTAGCGTTATTTTAAAACAATTTAAGCTAAAAATGCTGTTACAATTTCTAGTTTGCCAACCACTTCTTTAAAAGAGTTAGAGCCTCACAGGAGGATTTCAATTGAAAAGGGCCTTTTTGTTGCAGAAACGGGAAGGAGTATAGGACATATTAAACAACATATTGTTATATAAATGGTAATATTTGGCTAACTGAAACATTTGATTTCATGTGACTGTCTTTAAAATTTCTGAAGCTCTCCTCTTTCCTTACCCACTAAGAGCTATAAATTGCCATTTTTTAAATGACATGGTGAGAAACACCACGAATGACCACAAAAAACTGGTGGAATTATTTTGAAGTCTTGCATAGCAAGGTGTCAGAAATCGCATTTTCCTCCTCACATTTGCAGTGACTAAGAGTATTTTCTGATGATCCCTTTGCCCCA
>PVIC010014330.1:0-36755 GCA_004025085.1 Thryonomys swinderianus | reverse complement strand
AAAAAAAAAAAAAAAAAAAAGTGCTACTTTTGTAATCAACAGAGAACAATCTTTGGTGACTTAAAACCAAAGAAAAACACGGGCCAGAGATTTAGCTCAGTGGTTCCGGCTCCTGCCTCGCAAGCGCAAGGTCCTGAGTTCGATCCCGGTAACCACATACAATGCCGGGTGCAGTGACTCACGCCCACCGGTAATCAATACCACATACCACAGTGCCGGGCGTGGTGGCTCACGCCTGTAATCCCAGCACTCAGGAGGCAGAGACAGGAGGATTGCTGAGTTTGAGGCTTGCCTGGACTACATAGTGAGCTCAGGGCCAGCCTGAACTGCAAAGTGAGACCCACTTTCAATCTCTGCCTCGCAAGGGTAAGGTCCCGAGTTCGATTCCTGGTATGAAACATATTATTTCCTAATAATTCATTTTTAACACCTCAAGTTTCGTTCAGAAATAACTGCAGACAGAACTGACTTGGTGAACTTCATACCTCCCCTTCGGAGACGTGCAGAGTAACTCCGTGAGCCTGGTGTGGACGCGCGAGCCACTCACCCAGCCTTCCGGGGTCTGAGCCAAGGAGATCGCACATTCGAGCCCAGTTGCAGCAGCTTGGCAATTAATGAAACCCGGTGTTGAAGGATAAGAGATAGACAGACAGACAGGGCCATGGGCAGGCGCCAAAGTGGATGCCACCACCCCGAAAGCATTGCCTCGCTCTGCTCCCGGGCTGCGCGGCCCTGCGCTGGCGCTGGACTCTCCGGCCTCGAGGCGATGTTCGCAGGCCGAGCCAGAGCCCGCCTCCGTCCGGCTGCGAGCGCAGCTCCCGGGGGACTCTGGAGGCGGATAAAGTTCAGAGATGAGCCTCGCCGCGGGCGGCAGACAGATCCCGGTGCCCCTGGCGAGGCCCCGATGGGCCCCCAGGCGGAGCGCCCCACCTGCCGGAGCAGGACGCAGCCCGCTGGGCGGCCGTGAGCCGGTCGGTCCGGAGAGGCCGGCATCGCAGCAGCTGCGCAGTTCCCGGGGTGCGAGGGTGGAGGAGGGGCACGCCCTTTGCAAGAGGCATGTGAATGGTTTTAGTATATGTGCTGCCGAAGCGAGCACAGGATGTGAATGGTTTTTAAAAAGAGGCAAGCTTGGATCCACAGGACAGTAAATCAACAGAGGAATTAAAACGAAATATGTGGAGAAAACTCATTATTTTGTGTCACTAGTATGAACAAAAAATGCAAAAATAATAAAAGATATGAAAAGTACTTTCTCAATTTTATGTATGTATGTACGTATTTACTTACTTATTCATTCATTCATTTATTTATTTATTTATTTATTTATTTATTTATTTATTTATTTATTTATTTATTTATTTATTATTTTGAGACAAGGTCTTGCTTCATAGTTCAGGCTGGCCCTGAGCTCACTATGTAGCCCAGGCAAGCTTCGAACTCAGCAATTCTCCTGTCTCTGCCTCCCAAGTGCTGGGATGACAGACTTTAGCTACCACGCCTGGCTCTCAATTTTATTTTATTTTTTTGAGATAGGGTCTTGCTTTGTAGTTTGGGCTGGCTCTGAGCTTACTATGTAGCCCAGGCAAGCCTCGAACTCAACAATCCTCCTGTCTCTGCTTCCCGAGTGCTGGGATTACAGGCGTGAGCCACCACACCCAGCATTGTATGTGGTTTCCGGCGATCGAACTCAGGACCTTGCGCTTGCGAGGCAGGCACTGGAACCACTGAGCTAATCCTCAGGCCCTCTCAATTTTATTTTTAATCCTGTGACTTTTAAATTGAATTCTTTATTAGTATATTTTACATACAACTCACAATCACACTTAACATTGGGGAATTTGTACCAATATATGACATGAGTTATTTCTCATTTTTACCCCATCCCTACCCATGCCCCACCCCCATCCCTATACACATGTGCTTTCTTTTTCTTTTCAAATCCTCTGACTTTTAAATGGAACATTCAAAAACTCCTGGAAACCACTATATAATAAATGCTCCCTTCCGATGACAAATGCTGGAGAGGACGCGAAGAAAAGGGAAACCTTGCACATTGTCAGGAAGAATGTAAATTTCACAGCCATAGCGGAAAACAATATGGAGGTTCCTCAAAAGACTAAAATATAGCTACTGTTGGATCCAGCGATTCCACTCTTGGGAATATATCCAAGCGAAATGAAGCCAGTCTGCTGAAGAGACAGCTGCACTTCTAAGTTTACCGCAGCACCATTCACAAGAGTCAAGAAATAAGAACAACTTAAGTTTCCAACAACTGAGCAATAAAGAAATTGTGGTCCATTAACACCGTCATCCAATACTATTTAGCCATGAAAAACTCTGGTCATTTGCAACGACATGGATTAAACTGGAGACCATTAAATAAAATAACCCACACACAAAGAGGCAAATACCACATGATCTTGTCAATGTGGAATCTAAAATCTTTGGTCTTGCAGAAGTTGGACCAGTAAAGGGAATTTCTACAGGCCAAGGAGAATAAATATATAGTATAAAGAAATAGTAAGGAAATATTAAAGTGGGAGTAGAAAATTCCGACGTTCTGCTGTAGGAAAAGGATGCATAACAATAATGCAATAACAATATAAATAACAATAATGCAATAGCGAAAACTACATTTTTTAAAATATAGAAACAAAGATTGGGAATTGATTCACTACAAAGAATGGATACCTATATGAAGATAACTCAGACATATTAAGCTAAAACATTAGAAATTACTAGCTTTTTTTTTCTAGAACCGGAGATTCAATCTAGGTCCTTCCTACTGACTACATACCTTGACTCTTAAAAAACAAGTAGCCGGGTTTGGTGGCTCAAGCCTGCAATCCCAACACTCGGGAGGCAGAAGCAGGAGGGTTGCTGAGGTCAAGACTTGCCTGGGCTACATAGTGTGCTCAGGGCCGGACTCAACTACAAAGTGAGATTCTGTCTTAAAAAAAAAAAAAAAAAAAAAAAAAAAAAAGTATTGTTTCGTTGTCTCTATTTTTCTGTTTTTTGAAACAAAGAGTCAGTAAGTCACTAGGTTACCCAGATTTGAATCAGTTTCGTGATTCTTCACGATTCCTCTTGTGTTTCTTAGTCTCCCGCAGTGGTGGGATTACCGAAATCCACAGACAGTGTTCTTTCTGGAGGAAAACTATCAGCAGCCTTGTGATTCAACTTAAATATGCAATATTCACTTAAGTTGTTTAGTGATGCTTTAGTACATACTGAAAATTAGATTTTCTCAAATTTGCTATTCTTAATTATTTGCACCAGTATTCTTTCTCCATTCCTGCAAATAAATAAGATATTACTTTGAGGTGATTTTGACAATTTATCACTGAATAAATATTTTCAAATTATAAGAAACTTCTGAAAAAGCTCTTTGTTCAGTTTCTTTTTATTTATTTCATATTTTGACCAAAGAAGTGGACTTTTATCTTATCTGTTGCATGTTAAGTACCCCATATTCACATAAACTTTAAAAGGACAGAGTTACAGCCAGTATTTCCTCTAAACTGCTAATTACACAAAGAGAAATGCTACTGATAATGAACTAAAAAACAAGTAGAGCTCATTTCCAAAATTTTCCCATCTGCAAATTAAATTCTGAGTTTTATTTCCATGTCAGACACAGGCCATGAATTTTGAGTTCATTTAAAAATGTCATAAAATATTTTCAAAAAGATATCATAATCCTCCTTTAAATTTGAGCTGTGATTTTTCCTCATCAGTTATTTCTATTATCTTTTTATAACTTCATTTCAATAAGTTTGAATGATATATCTGAACATTTTACATAAGTAGCTTCTTACCCCTGACTTTTGGCACCAAATTATTTCTGTTCATTATTTATCATATCATAATTTTATAAGTATTTTGATTGATTTTTCTGTCCTGAAGTATTTCAAACTCTTTTAATCATAGTATTCACATGTCCTCTAAGCAAAATAATTTTCTACTCTTTAATTACTCCATAAATTCTTAAAAATCAGTATTGTGCTATGAAAAAGTAGATTATACTTGAAGAATACTTATAACTAATAACTATTAATACAGTTTTTATACTGACTTTAAGCTTTTTTATATATAGTTGGTGTTATAAAGCTTGCATATACTTCAGGTAATGAATTGATAATTTAACGTATGTATATGCATTCAAGCTAACTCATGCATGTGTCAGCTTATGTAGGTTCATTTTCTTCTGTCTGTGTGTTCTGAGAATAAGGTTCACTCAGAAATTTCAAGTATTTTGTATTAGAGATTCAGAAATTACTTCTCAAATTTTTTACCTCTTGATTAGTACCTCCTTTTACTCTCCTCTAGCAACATCATGCTATCATGTTATCTCCATGTGTTTAATCCCTTTAGATTAGATTTGCTTTGCATTTAACATGTAAATATGTGTATATTACAATTCTTTCATTCATTTTCTACTACACACTACCTCTTATTCATTCGTTCCTTCATTTTTCAGGTATGTACATTGCTCCACATTGTGAGTGTTGTGCACAAAGTCTTTTGAAGTGAAAATTTTTATGGTACTTACTGAATTAATTCTTTTGTGTAAATATATACATAGAAATAGCTTTTTCACATCTTAAGGTTTTTTTACTTTTAACTCTTGAGCTCCTCTGCAGTTCTCCATAATAGCTTCAACAATTCAGATTATCAGCAGATGACTCCTTTTCTTTAACACTTTTCAACACTCATTATCTCCTTTCTTTTGATAGCCATTTTAAGAGTGATATGGTAGGCACCTCACCACGGTTTTTATTTGTGTGTTGTGAATACTATTGAACTTGAGGACTTTTTCATACACTTCTGGCTACATTTCTCTTAAGAAATATATAATACATCCTATGACAATTTCCTCATTGAATGATTTGTCAGCTTCTAATTTGTTGACTGAGATTGTGATACACTTTGATATTAACTCTATCAGGCATATGGCTTGAAAATACTTGTTTGATTAGCAACCATATTTCTACTCTGTTGGTTTATTTTTTGTTCATTATGCAAAAGTTTGATGATTCTACCCTATTTATTTTTTGATTTGATGCCTATAATTTTTGTCATATCAAAAAAATCATAACCCAGACTAATGTCAAGAAACAGTCGCCTTGGGCTGGCAGTTTAGCTCAAGTGGTACTGCACCAACCCTGGGAGCACAAGGGCTGAAACTCAATCCTTGATATCACAAAAAATTTAAAGATTAAAAAAAGAAAGAATAAACCATCTCCTATGTTTTCTTCTTATAGTTTTACGGTGTTACATCTCATGTATTATTCTTGGATCCCTTTTGAGTTGGTTTTTATACATGAGATGAGATAAAGTTTCTATTTTACTGTTCTCTCCATGTATGCCCCATTTCCTGATTCTATGTATTGAAAATATGATCTTCACTTCTTGTGTTCTTGACAACTTTGTTGAAAATCAGTTGAATATCAACATGTGAAGGTTTTCCAGGCTTTAATTCTAATTTGTAGGTGGTATTTTTGTAGAAACAATATTTTCAGTTGTTGCAGATTTACAAAATAATGTGAAACTGCAAATATGGTACCTCCAGACCAGCTCTCCTTTCCCAAGGTGGCCTGGTTATTGGGGGACTTTATATCTCCACAGAAATTTTGGAACTTTTGTATTTCTTTGAAGAATGGAACCAGGGGCTGATTAAATCTGTAAAGTATTTGGCACCCATTTATGCTTTTCTTTATCTTCTATTTGACTTACTTATTCTCTAATCTTTTATATTTATAAATCATTAATTATATGGGTATTGGAATTTTCCAAAGGGTAAAAAAAACTATATCATTACATAATGATCTTTGTTTCTAGAGATAGTTTTATATATGCAGTGTACAAATAGGCATTCGTACATTCTTGAGATTATTACTTGCAGGACATATGTTTCTGTGCTTTCTTGTTCTCTCTTTTCACAGTAAACCTACATATACTTCTAAATTTAAAGTTTTTGGTAGACAGCATATTGTTCTATTCTGGTTTTTCAGCTATTCTGTATTAGTCAGCTTTTATTTTACAGGACATAGTAGTCAACACCCACAACGGGAAAGAGTAAAGGTTTAACTTAATTCACACCTCAGTACACATTTTAAGTCAGAAAGGTTAGAGGATGTAGTGAGGGGAAGCTGCTTGGTTCAGAGTAAGGGTAGAGCAGTAGAGGTCAAGAGGAGAGTGAGCCTACGTAGTACGCAAGGTCATGCCTCCGTGACTCACCCAGATGCACGGACGCAGGCCCTACTAATCTACGGGGTGATCCTTAATCAAATGAAATGGAAAGTGTAGAGTAATGATCACAAGCTACCCTGTCAACATCACAACAAAACACCTTTCCTTAAACTATACTGAATCTTCAAACAAAAAATACCTAGTTATCCTAAGCATAGCACTAGTATCCCCCTAAGAGTTGGAAAGGTAGTGATGCCTTCTGCAAAGTCTGCAAAGTCTCTACATTTCCAGTATTATTCAAAAAATACAAATGGCGGGCCGGAGATTTAGCTCAGTGGTTCTGGCGCCTGCCTCACAAGTGCAAGGTCCTGAGTTCAGTCCCCGGGAACCACATGCAAAGCTGGGCGTGGTGGCTCACACCTGTAATTCCAGCACTCAGGAGGCAGACACAGGAGGATTGCTGAGTTCGAGGCTTGCCTGGGCTACAGAGCTCAGGGCCAGCCTGAACTACAAAGTGAGACCCCATCTCAAGAAAAGAAAAATACAGATGGCTTCTGAGGCTGAAGACACATTATTAGTTATGAATGTCTATAAATTTTAAATAAGTGACATAATCCCAGGTTTCAATAGAAAATGATAAATATTCTCATCTCAAAAGGGAAGAATAGGTGATAGAAAAGAATTGTACCAAAGCAGAACTGAAATCCACCAGCACAAATATTGAATCTTACAGCTTCATACCTGACATCCAATATCTACATTTATAAAAGGTGAGATCTGAATGTCATGATGGTAATTTTGCCAGGATGCCAAACGCAAGAACTGTGGAGATAGGCAGCCTCTCACTCAGGTTTCAAAGAAAGGCCTGGAAGGCCAAGCAAGTAACCTTCTGGTAAGTATGCATGTTATTATAGGAATGAAGCCAAAGGTACAATAGGGATGCTAAGAAGTCGAAAATCCCAGGATTGTGAAATGTTTTATGAGGAAAGCTGCAGACAATAAGTGGAATCAACCCAATAGAGAGACCCTGTGGGCTGAAACTAAAATCATGTTTTTCTTTTCCTGAAGAAAATCCATTATGGTTAATCCTGAGAAGTTTCATGACCTGGGAAAAAATTTCAATTCCAATCATCAGTTGGTCCCTTGACTTTTAGAGAAATGCCCTGACCCTGATCTTCACTGTCCTCATTCCTGTCAACATTCCATTCTTCTGAGTTCTTCTTCAGGCCCTGGGGCTAAGGAGATTCTAAAGCTCCTTGGTACCTCATCTCAAAATCGGTTCAAAATCTTTCCAAAAACCAGCCATAAAGTGTTCCAAATAGATCAAGTACAGTCACAGCAAAAAACCATCTATCTAGTACCAATTTTCTATATTAGTCAGTTTTTCCATTACTAGAGACAGTATCCAACATCCACATGTTAATATGGAAAAGAACAAATATAGCTCAAATTATATGAGATTCAGCTCATCCCAGTGGCATTATGGGAGATAGATTCTCAGTTCATAGTTCCTGGGAAGCAGATCAGAAGAAAGGTACTGGAGAGAAATAGGCTAAGGACCATGTTTAATACTAAAGATCAAGCTTCCATGATTCACTCAAACACATTGAAGGGCACACTTTACCAATCTAGTAGGTGTTTTCATTCTTATAAAGTAGACAAATCAAGACTAAATGTGACACACTCTACACACACACACACATATATATATATATATATATATATATATATAACCATATATATATTATTCATGACTTAAGCTAAATATCAAGAAAATACCATATATATGGCTATATATATATATATATATATATATATAAATTATTTATTTTTTTTTGAGACAGGGTCTCACTTTGTAGTTCAGGCTGGCTCTGAGCTCACTAGGTAGCCCAGACAAGCCTCAAACTCAGCAATCTTCCTGTCTCTGCCTCCCAAGTGCTGGGATTACAGGCATGAGCCACCATGCCTGGCACTGTGGTATGTGGTATTGATTGCTGGTGGGTGTGAGTCTCCCTGCCCAGCATTGTATGTGGTTCCCGGGGATCGGACTCAGGACCTTGCACTTGTAAGGCAGGCACTGGAACCACTGAGCTAACCCTCTGGCCCCTATATATGGTTTTATATATCTATTTTTTTCTTGATATTTAACTCAAGTCACGAATAAAAATGACTTTAATGTATATATTTTTTCTTTTCAGATTAGTAAAATATTCATTTAAATTGCATTAAAATACACTTTTACTTTAAATACATATTTTATCTTTCTATAGTCAGAATTTTATTTTTAGATTAGATTAGATATTTCTCAGTAAACTTTTAAAAATTGTATCTTTTTGTTTTGGGTCAAAGTAAATTATACAACACAAGCATTTTAGCCCAGTTTAGCTGCTATACCTACACACAGTAAACTGTATAGCTTATACAATACATAAATGTACTTCTCAATGTTTTAGAAGCTATTAAATCCAAAATCAAGGCACTGAGAGATCTGGTAAGTGGTGATGGCCCATTTTCCTGCCCATTGATCAAATATCCTTGCTGTCCTGCTAAAATGGGGGGAAATAGCGCTCAAGGGTGCTTCCTTCGTTGAGTTAATCCCATTCACAGGGCTCTGACATCAGAATCTCATCAAGGATTACATTAATTCATAAAATCTTCGGTTGACCTTCCAGCTCTACCACCCAAATAAGAAGTCAAAGAGGTATAATAAGTTCAATTATAGAAAACAGAGAAGCTAACTTCTATAAATCTCCACACTACACATAAAAATATTTTTGTTCAGGGAGCTGGTGATTTATCTCAAGTGGTACCACGCCAACCTCCAGGCAAACAAGGACCTGTGTTTGATCCCCGCTACTGCAAAAAAAAAAAAAAAAAAAAATGTTCTATGAAATTCTACCTAAGCCAAAATCATGCTCTTTCCCATTAATATTGTGGGAAGTGGCTTGGCATGGTGTAATTGGACCAGGCATTTATACGTGGGGTTTTGGGGAATAACTCCTGAGTTGGGGGTTTGCACTTTACGGTGCTGTCCCGAATATACCAGAGGATCTGCTCTAACAAGGAGCTGCCCTGGGTTACCGCCAAAAAACATGTTCTGGCTCCAGGAAAATTCCCCTATTCCTGTGCTGGGCCCCCGACCATTGTCTCTCAAGTTAGCAACATGGTGTTTCTCTTTTAGTTTTTACGTAGGCTAAGACAGAGTTTCACAGAGTTAGCAGAATGGTGAATGTACTTATTCTTTTAGTCTTATTTTATTAAAAGTTAAGCATTAATAAAAATAGTATAAAAAAGTTAGAGTTTGAAAAATTATTTTAAAAAATTATAGTTTAACATTTTGAGAAATTGATTCCAGCCTTATGACTATGTTTATAGTTACCATTTGTTTCTGTTCTAGTTTCTAAGAAATGTACTGATTTCTTGACTACCTGTTTTTGTTTCTACCAACCAAATGATAAGAGTATAAGATCATAATAACTATTGTTAACATCATGTTACCCTTCTAAATCAGTATAAATATAGCCTAATCAATAAACATGGTGCCTGCTCAGTACTGAGAGGTCCTCCCAATCCCATCTTTGTCTGTCTTTGTCTGTCTTATATTTTCTTCATCCTCACCTCCCAACTCAGGTGCTGTCTGATTGCCAGCAGGCCCCGGCAAAATATCATTTCAGTTGCCCAGAAAGTCTTTCACATCTCCTAATCTCTGTCATGGCCTTTACAACATTCACACTTTATGAGTTGTAGAAAGAACTGTATCTACTCAAAAGATGTTGAGGTTCTAACTTTCCAGAATTTCTGTTTCTGACCTTATTGGAAATACCATCTTTTCAAAGTTGAGAAGTGGCCATTAATACGAGATCACAGTCAGTGGGGTAGTATCCTCTTAAAAAGACACTCTCGCTACAGTTAACATGCCGTGTGAAAATGAGAATAATGCTGCTGCAAGAGGGACGAGCTAGCAGAGGTTGCATAAGGAGAACAGAGTAAGTTCTAGTGAAACATTCTTTTTTAATGGTACTGGGGATCGAACTCTGGACCTGGTGCTTCCAAGCGAGGCACGGTATCACATGAGCTAAATCCCCAGGCCCTACTACTACCTTCAGTGGAAGGATGGCTCTGGGCACAGACCTCTAACTTCCAAAAACATGCAGCAGTACATTTCTGGTGTTGAAGTCACTCAATTTCCATTAGTCAGACTCAAACAATAATGCATGTGGTATATGAGGAAATATCAGATATGTAGAGAACCTAGAGATATCTAATATATATATATGAGTAAGATTTCACCCACATTTCTCTCTAAGAATATTGCATTATTTGTTAATACTGTTGATAAGAATAACATTTTATTTTCATGTAAAAATTGACAACATAAAGACATGGAAATAACATAAAAATATAATGATATGTAATGATATCCTATAATTTTCTTATATTTTCCGAAGTGTTTAATACCTACCTTTTCTTGTATATCATCAAGATATTGCTCATGAGTTCTACTAGTGATATTGATGCAATATTAATATTTTGTAGATGCTATAATAAATGACCACAATCTTGGTGATTAAAATTTAAAAAAAAATATTTCCCACACCAGTTTCCTATAGAAATGTTCCACTCTATAAAAGCTGTCCTACTTTCTAGAATTCATTTGCATCTACAGGTGTTCATGCCAAAGAGAAGATCTGGGAATTGTCTATCTGTGATCTATTGATTTCACTTATTAGTATATCCCTCAGATGTCTCCATTTGCACCTAAATGGATCGATCTTGTCATTCTTTATGGCAGAGTAATACGCCATTTTGTAAAAAAAAACACATCTTCTTTATCCACTCTCCAGTTGATGGACATTTGGGTTGTTTCCAAGATTGAGCTATCACGAACTGAGCTGCTATGAACAAGGGTGTACATCTGTCTTTCCAATGTGAGCTTTTAAGGAATAAATATGATACAGAAAGAAAATAAAAGATCATGTATAAGGGGGGAGGAGGGGGGAGTGGGTAGGGATATGGGTAAAAATGAGAATTAACTTGTGGCATATACTGGTACAAATTTCCCATGTTATATGTGATTTTGAGATGTATATAAATTGTACCAATAAAGAATTCAATTAAAAAATATTTCCCCCCTCAGATCTTTGAAGGAGAGACCTGGAATCAAGGTGTCAATAGGGCTGTGATCCCCTATATTTTTTGTACTGGGAGAATCCTTCCTCTCTAGGATGAAGACAGCTCTATTTTTCATAAGGTTAACTCCAATCACTGCCAGTTTATTTTTAATTGATTTTATTGGTACATTTTATACATACATTATAATCAGATTGAACAGTGAGAATTTGTACCTGTACATGACACTTACTGATTCTCCCTTTCTTCATATAGCTTTCTGCGAATTTTCCTGTATTTTCTCTGTCTTGTCTTCTTATAAAAACAGCTACTGTTTGATGTAGAGTTTACTAAAGATAATCCCATGGGTGAAGATTTTAGGACATCTTGTAATTTTGTTCCTGGAAATGAATTAGTTACTGTGCAATTCTACAGTACCGTGGAAGAAAAGAAAAACTAAAATGAGACAGATGAATACTAATTAGACTGTTGTTATCCAGAAGTGTTTATTTTAGTCAAAATATTTAGACTGCATTGTTTTAACCTATGGCACAGTTTACATTATTAAAAATATTTTCAGGTTACTGTTTGAAACTAACCATTCTCAAGGCCCCAACTTGGCACCCGTCTATCCATTGTCTTGCAGCATCTGCTGTCCATGGAAAGATCAGGTAGCAATGAGAGTTGACAAAAGGAGTGTCCAAAACTTTTTGTCTTTAAAATAATGTGATCGAGGGCTTTTTACTTAGGAGATATGTATACAATCGTAAGGAATAGAATAGTGTGGACGAATCTCACAGATTTTACAGTACGAAGTGATGGAGCAATACACTGGAAAATTGTCAAAACATACCTTTCTCAAGGAAACAAAGTCAGGAAGAAAAGTTTTTTGCAGAACAACAGTTTGCCAGCATTGCCTTGAGCATTGCCTCTGCGTGTTGCTAATGACATCGAAATGTGTTTACTTTAGTACAGGAGTAAGTGTGTTACTTTTAAATTTTTAATCCTTTTCATCTGTATCTTGATTTATCTCATCAAAATTTCTCTCTTTAGTCTTTCCGACTGCTTTTGAAAACACACATTTTGATATTGAAATGTATGGTGCTTTTTTCTGTTACATAAGTTGAATTAAACTCTAATATTAAATGAAGATTTAAACATTCTCATGTGGTGGTTTTGCTGATTTTGAAAATGAAGACATTTATTACTTTGCTATTGAAAGAGGAATGAAAAACGTTCTGTGTCAGTTTTCAGTACAAAGGCATAAAGTGACATTATAAAAAAATGAGTAACTGAATAAATAGAAAAAGTAACAGAGTAAGGTATTGATTAATGTTATTTCCACAGATATGTCATGTAGGGGATTATATGGAGTTGTCCCAGCTCCAATAACAACACGCCCAAAGCATTCATCTCTAGCAAGTGAAGTTTCAGAGTGAAGGAAAGCGGGCTGTCTGATGTGACATCACTTCAGGCAATCTCTCACAAAGGACTGAAACATCATGGCAGCTTTGTGCAGTCACGAATCCCCTGAGGAAAATCAGGTGTCAGGGTGATATGCATATAGCCAGGAAGTCAGAGCCTTCTCCTGTTCAAGTTTACCAGTACTAGAAAATGTTCTGCTGAAGATTCAGAGCAAAACTGTAAAATGAATAAGGGCCATTTTAGAATAATGCAACCTGATAGCCACTTTTTCTTAGAGACCAACTTCATTTCCTTCCATTTTTAAACTATGTTACATTGTGAAAGCCCAGGAGTACGGAAAGAGCTATCTAATTCTACCAGGTACTTATTAAGCAACCTAAAGGCAGAGCAAATTCTCACCCTCTATTCCAACAAGCTCCAGGGAAAAAGTCATGTGTGCCCCATTGAATAAAGAATGCATATTTCTGTTCAATGCACCTGAAAGATAAATCCATTTAGATGAAAATATAAACAAGCAAACAATAACTGCATTTAACAATAGACTATAAATAACAAGTTCTGATTAAGATCCCAGGGTAGGAAAAATAAACAAACACAGAGCAAAGTTAGATCTTTTTTTCCTCTAAGAACACAGCCAGGCATTTAAATTTCCTTAGTAAAGCCACTTGAGACTTAATTCTTTCTGTCATTTCATTTTTCTCATTTATTTTGCAGCCCCTTGGGCTGTTTTCCTTTGTGTGTTCCCCCAAAACTAAAAAGAAATAGGACTCATTTTCCTTATATAAAGTCAAACCTACATGTGTACATTTATTTATTCTGTTCTTTTCATTCTAATCTTCTGTTCTACTCACAGTTCTGCCCAATATATATATATATATGTGTGTGTGTGTGTGTGTGTGTATAGATATATATTTATTTATTGGTTTACATTTTATCATTAAATATATTCATATGGTTTATATATACATAATGTAATATAGTTTTAATATTCATACAGTTCATATATACATAGTAGTGTTATAGATAATAAAGTATAATAAGTAGTATATATATAATTATAATAACTCACTATTTCTTATTTAAAATAGTAGGTGCACAATTTCTGGGTCTCAGTATAAAATTAAAACCATTGTTTTAAAAAATTAATTTTGTCTATATTTATCTTCAATATAAACATTACCTAGTTTAAAGAGTTCTGAAAATTTAGTTTTCACAATTTTTCCAGAGCTTTCTCCCTCATGTGTCGAAATAAAATTACATCTTTCAATTTTTTTACATATTTATGACATTTTTCTATATCCACCAATTATTTTCTGCCTGGTAACTTTTTTCCTATAAATAACTTCTCATATGCTGTTTCTTCATAGTCTATTTTAAAGTTAAACTCTAACATTTTCTGTGATTTTCTGTGCTCAGAATAACTTCTGTAATTCTCTGTCCTGCATTAGAATCATTAGGGCCTATTAATTGTATATTCTACCAAGGTATAATTTCTGCAGTATTAATGGCATTTCACCTTATGGGTGAAAGAATCTCAAAGACTTATTCCACAAATAGAGTAATGTAAGCGTGTGTTACAAAAAATTACAAGGGAAGTTGATCTCACAGCACTTCCTACTTTGATATATATTTTTTTTATGTTGCACATAAATAATTTCCAAAAAGGAAAAACCTGTGACTCAATTTTGTTAATTTAAACCAAGTGAATCTTAATACATGTAAACAGAATGTTCTATAATACCAGAACACTGAACACTGTGAGACCAACTGTAGCAAAATGTTCAGTATTCTAATATCGCTAATACAATGATTCGTCTTCTTAGATATTAATAATATTTCATGCTAGTATGTAAATATCTGTGTTGAAATGAAATTTTTGTAATTCAGTGTAGCCAAACCCTTCTTAGTCTCTCTCCTGGTGGACGAAAAAGAGGTAGTGCCCCTTTAGGAAATCACAGCAACGCACAGACACAGCTGATGCAGGTGACGCAGGTGACGTAAACCAATCATATCCCGCTGTAAGCACTGCACCCACCCTCTATCCAATCACATCCCAAGGCACCCTATATGAATGCTGGCCATTTCCGTGATAAAGAGAGAATTAATAAAGAAGTTTACCAACGACACGGAGCCCCGGTCGCTGATTTTCTGTGTCAGCGCTCACCCTCCCAAGGCTGTTGGATTATGGAGGGGCACGGTACCCGGACAAGGCCAGATGACACTTGAGAGGAGACTAGATACCAGTATTTATCAATTATAATCCTAACTTTCTCATTGGTAATATCTTTAATGACAATTTTTAGGACAGGTAATCTGTTTTGAGCTAATTTTTTAAAAATCTTTATTGGTACATTGTATATACACATCATGATCACACTCAGTATTGAGAATTTGTGCCAGTATATGACACAATTTAATTCTCATTTTTCCCATTTTTGAAAGAAAAAAGTGTCTGACTTTATCATTACATATCCGATAGTAGGAGACTGTTCTGTCTCAAATAATCGGTTCTTTCTAATTGAACATGTCGTTTATACAGGACTTTCCTTTCTATTTTGCTACATCAGTTATTCCCCCTTTCTTCTATGTTCATGGATTTTTCCCTCTAGAAAAGTAATTAGCTTGAAAAGGGAGTACATTGAATCAAGATTTCACCATAATGTTTCTTTACTAACCTGTAAAATTGTCATTAAAAAAAGGTACAAACAGAATCCAGGAGAGTGAAGGAGCTTATGAAATACATATTAAAAATGATCAAGGTATAATTTTTATAAATATAATAATAACCAGCCATATAGAAATGCATTGGAGTATACCAAATATCACAGAGGAGTGTAATTTCTCTGATTTATTTCTAGATTTACTCCTTAGCTTTCAACTTTTATTTACTAAGCTCTTCTTTTGCCTTATTTTATGATTCAAGGAAAGGAAGTATTACTTAACATGCTTGGCTACAAAACTCTATCCAAATATGTATGCTTATAGCATATGTTTGTTCTATAGCTATCAATCTCATCTTTTTGTTTTTTTCTGGGAGCTGAATCCTTACATCTTTGTATTTTTTTGTAAAATTGATTTTATTGGTAAATTTTATATACACATTATGATCATAATTGGCACTGAGACTTTGTATGGGTACCTGGCAAAACTTATTTCTCATTTTTGCCCATTCCCCTGCCCTCCAAATCCACCACCCACTACGTACATATGCATCATTTCCTTTCCGATCATCAATTTTTTTTCTTTTCCTTCCTTATACCCCTACCCCCCTTTCCCTTTGAATATTTTACTATTTCATAATACCTATCATGCATTTTGAACTCATTTACACCTTTAGTTCCTCATACCAGGG
Organism: Thryonomys swinderianus; assembly: GCA_004025085.1. Classification (NCBI taxonomy): domain Eukaryota; kingdom Metazoa; phylum Chordata; class Mammalia; order Rodentia; family Thryonomyidae; genus Thryonomys; species Thryonomys swinderianus. The sequence continues at coordinate 20,677 of PVIC010014330.1, read as the reverse complement.
AAAAGATATGGTATTTACACATCTGTGTCCTATTACTTTATTTATGATATGTTCTCAAGGTACGTCCATTTGACTATACAGGACTCACATTTATCATTCTTTAAGGCAGAGTTATATATTAAACACCACAAATGCGCGCGCACACACACACACACACACACGTCTTCTTTATCCAGTCTCCAGTTGATGGACATTTGGGTTGCCTCTGTGCTCCAGCCCCCTTCTGGCCATACTGAAGGAGAGCCCTCTATCATGGAGGAAGAGGTATTGTGCCAGTCAAGCAAAGAAACCCAACCCATTGCCTTAAGGGATCATCACTGCATCTCCACTGAAAGGGGAGTCTTCTCTGACAAGTCTTCTTTGACGAGAGTGCCAGCCCTACCATCCCCACATCACTTCCCTGCAGTTCCAGCTCCCTGTCCTCCAGATCACCACATCTCGTCCATGTGTCCAGCTCTGTGTAGCCGCACCGAAAGGATGTCTATGGAGAAAGTGTAAACAACCACTGGTGAGTTTCTGGGCCTAGCGCCACCTAGAGAACCCTGGACTCACTTCCGGGGAAGGGCGGCTGTGTTTTCAACCGTGCAGGAGTTGAGTTGAACTGAGGCAGTCACTGTAGCCAGAAGCCATATTGTTCTTTTGTGGACTGTGGCTATTTCCCTGTGACTGACTAACTCCAACCTGGGTGCTGCTGCCTTAGTGGCTATGAGAGACGGCAGGTCCACTCTTTGAAGGGCCTTTTGGTATTGGATTTTCTTCTTCTTTCACTTTCTTTTTTCTTTTCTCTTTCTTCACTTTTCCCTCTTTTTCTATTTTCTGGAATAGTGATTGTCACAGTTTGTCATTTCCTGTGCTGTGTTCTACACTGTTGAGGATCCTCAATGTATTATTTCAACCAAGGTGATGTGAATGTTCTATTTAAGCACCTGCCATGGCGTCTCATCAGATTGTGTAAGGGCCATTACAGACTCAAGGAGGACAACAGAGGAGGTAGCCAACTCCTAAGGGTTCCAAACATTAGGAAGAAAGAGACTTGCAACAAACATCTCTCAGAAAGCAGGCAAGGAATTAAACCAATAACATCAGCAATGACAAAGGAATAGAAATGAAAGAAAAAATTAAAAAAATACAGATGCAAAGATCACCACTACAGGGTAATCCAGGGAAAGGGAAATTTAGAAGACAGAAGCTCAATCACCAGGACTCTCTGAGACAGTAATAAAGAAGTTGTAGTAAAATGGAAATCAGAAATAATCCCACTCTTTTAAGTGGGTAGAATTTCATACTAACTTGTTAAAGAGCAATAGTATAATGAAGAAAGAAAAAAGTAATGAGTGACAGTTTTAGAGACAGAGAGAGAAAGAAAAAGGGAAATACACATCTATTAACAAACAACACTTGTACAGTTATGTGTATTTTACTCTTAAATGTCTAAGTGCCAAGAAAAGAGCACTTCTCTGTGAAGTAAATTATCTTAAGTATCTATTTAAATCAACATTCCATAAATTATGAATGTTTATTTAATTTTATTTGTATTAAACATGATCATGCAGTGAAATCAAACTTCTAAGTAGTTATTCATTGCAGATTTGGTAAAATTCTCCAGATGTTTTCATTTGTTCTACGAATGCATCATTATGCAAATCCTGGTGCTATTACACAGGTCCATTTAATATATCCATGATTTATATTGTGACCTTTGTACCGTTCTGTACAAATTTCAATGAATTGTCTGAGGATGAAATCACCCTAAAAACCTTTAATAACCATAATGTTTAGCATACTATATTTATTTTTTTTTCAGTTTATACTAGATTCTGAGATCTTGGTGCAGGAAATTACAGCTTCTATTATGATAAATCCTATGATTTCACCAATTTTCAGACAGATTTTACTTACTAAAAATGACAGTGTCATATGCCACAAGCAAATGGACTCCTCTCTGCAACAGTGAGCTTTACTTGAGGAGTGTAGTATTTCATAAATGTCTGTTGGGTGAATGAAATCATGCACAGTAATTTATAGTATGAGAACTATTGAAACACTGTGAGGTGTGTTTATCTTTTTGATTCCATGATCAAATTCATTGAAGAATTACTGGGATTAATACACAGAAATAATACATTTTCTACAACTGCCTTGCTTTTTTGGCAGATAATTTAGGGAATAATGGTCTACTTATAGACTTCTGTCTCCAGACACCACACACCCTGTGTCCCACATTTTGTCAAGACTTTTTTTCCATGTAGCTTCCACCCTGCAAGATACACCCAGAAGCTTGGCTTCTGCCCAACCTTACACATGAACAGGAGAGAAAAGACGTGCCCCTGTCACTTCTTAAGTGCCTCCCTTTCCTTCCGGGTTGACATGTTCTTCAACATTCCGTTCTAATCTCTCCTGCCTCTGTTCAGGCAGCTCTAACAAACTGCCATAGATTTGGTGGTGTGAGCTGGTAGCATTTTTTTCTCTCAGTTCTGGAGCCTGGAAGCCTAAGTGGAATCATGGGTGAGTTTTGGTGAGGCTTCTCTTCCCGGGTGCAGACTGCCAAGTCTCTTCCCATCACCCTAGGTCAGAAAAGTGGGAGCTAGACCTGTGGTCTCTTTTATGAGCACCTTCTCCCTGATGAAGGCCTGACCCTCATAACTTAATCATTTCTCAAAAAAGTTTACCTTTAAGCACCATAACATTGGAAGTACATAACATTTGGCATAAAGATTGAGGTAGACTTTGCCCTGGACACATGGTCCAGAGCAGCTACCTTCCCAGAATCCTGCTCCCACCATCAGTACACTGCCTTTTACTACCTCAGGTCCTGGGGCACATTTATCAAAGATGTGTCACTCCATTCTAGTGAGTTTTGCTGGTACAGCTCCTTTCTTACATGGCTTAATTTCATGATCAACCATTAAAATGATATCTTCAAACACATACTTTCCTTTGCCTACTTCATAAGACATACACAACTGGTGAAAGATCAATCTTTGTGAAATACAACTCTCAAGTGTCTTTGCTGCTTCTTTCCTATAGGTAAATGTGGCACTGTGAGGAAAAATATAAAATTATACTGATTTCTTGCCTTTAACTTCTCCCATGAACTGTATGTGAGCTTTTAGTGCCAAATTTCGATCTTACTAAATTTACTTAGTTTTATACCCATACCTCTGTAAGAACAATTGGGTCCTGTCCATGAATATTCTCTTCTGCTCTTTTCTGCAGCCTTCATTCCGAATGTGTCCAGAGTCCAGTCATTTGTTAAACTGCCCCTTCTCATGCTTTGTCCAGGGCACCAACCCTTACCACTGAGTTTACCATTGGAAACTCTCAACTGATTCTCCTCTTCCCAACCTTCTTCTAAATGTTCGTTCTCAGCACAGCATACAACGTGAGTCAAATAAAATATAACCCAGATGACCCAAATAAAATATAACCCAGTCTACCATTCCATCACTGGAATAAAGTCCGTTTTTTAAATTGTTCTAATGAGAATGCTTAAAGGCAAACATACAACAGCACTCAAACATTTGATAATATAACTGAAGTAATAATATTAACTTCTATACCTTTTCTTCTAAGTCTATCAAATCTCCTGAGATTGTATTAAACACTGTATTACATCTGAAATATGTCATGTATCATTAACTTCTGTCTTTCTTTCATCTTCGTTAACATTTACAGCACAAGTATCTGTCATCTTTTTATTAAAAAAATACACCTCTCAATGCTCACCTTAACGTTGGCAGTGGTTCTATCTTATATTGTGAAGTTAAACTTATTTAAAGAAATAGCAATGATTGTTGACTCCACTTTCTCACACCTCTTAAGCTTTTATCCCCCTATTTTGCTTTCCCTTATCATGTGTGAGTGGAACATTTTTCCCTTGACTTCAAATAAATAATATGTATGAGTTTCTTCTGATTCCCTGTCTAATGACACAAAGTAAGCTTCTTGTACTACTGAAGCTCTTCCATAACTGTCTGTCTTTCGTCTTTGTCTTTCCAACTCTGTTGCTCTCTCTCTCTCTCTGATCTTTTTTCCCATTCCTACATTTCCAACAAGTAGCTGATGCTTAAGTCTTCTAAATTCGTGTCTTCAGCCTCTCTCCTGAGGTGTAGGACCACACTTTCCCTATGAATTCACCGAGGACAACTCACTATGTAAATGCACATTCCACCACTACTGTATTTCAAATTCTTTCACATTCATACAAACTCCTCAATGCTTCAGGATGTAACATGTTATGATTTATTCCCTCTATAATCAGTGTGCTCTGGAAATTTTTCAAATTTAAATGTTTATATAATATATAATATATAATATATATATATATATAAATCTATTCTTTCATTTTCAAATAACATTTTCACCCTCTGTAACTACCGATATTTAACTGAAATGATTTTTACATGTGTCTCACTGTAAGTCATTTTCCACTCCGCAAAAAGTGTTATCTTATGCATGTAAATCTTATTATTTCATGCTCTGATTAAATTATGTGTATAACTCCAGTTGGGCCAATACAAAAGGCCAATTAGATTAGACTCTGTTTTCTGTATAACTGCTCACATTTCTGTCCTTGTTATTCTTAATCACCTACACCCCTCCCACATATTGTCACACTCATCTATTTGTAGCTGCTTGTACATAACATGTTTTCTTGTTCTTGACTATGGTCCTTGGTCCATCAGCTTGCGACTTCTGTAATACATTTACTATAATAAGTGAACTCTGCTAAAATTCTTCAAGCATTTTTTATTGATACAGGACATGTATTCCAAGCCAAATAGCTTTGGGAAAGTACCGTAATTATCAACATTTTTACTTAAGAAATGGAAATATTATTTGTAACTCAAGTTATTGTAAAGAATATTGAAAGATGTCACACTCACAAAGTATCAATGCCTTATATATACAGTAACCTTTGCACATATCATGACTCAGTATAGTTATTTCTTTTAATATACTGGTATTTTTCAATTACTCTATAATATTTAAATTTAAACACTGGATTCTGAAAATTATTGAAGAGTAATAATGAAAAAGAAATGCTGAAGCCTTAGCAGAACAAATTTTAATACAATGAATCCTAGACTTAGGAACTTAGCTCTTTTGCAAGGGCTGATGGTAACTGAAATTGGTCAGCTGAGGGCACAGTTACTTCTACACATCCTTTGAAGTCTTTCCTGCATAATTTAAGCCACATTTTCTTGCAGGCCAACCTCAGTGTCCATACAGAGACATGGATGTTACAATGTTCTTTCTACAACTCATTAAGGGTTAAATGCGTATATGAGACCATCTGGAAGCTCAAGTGGCCAGCATTCAGGTTGTTGCTCAAGATTTTGATTATAAAACTAAAATTTCAGTCATAACCCAAGTTGTTTGTATGTCAATCGAGTTGTAATTGGAGGGATCACTGTGTATCAGTTCCTCTGTAATCCAATTCTACAAATGATATAAAGAACTTCTTATACATACAGGGGAATCCATGGATTTTACATTTTCACTCTCTACTTACATTACCAGAATCACTAGAAACTATCCCCCAATAATCAAAGATTTTGACCATAATCTAATGAAATATTAGACTGTCTGTGTTCCTAAATTTGGAATTTAGTGAAATTTGTAAGAAATGCTATAATATATTCTAGATGAAGTATAGATATCAAGAATGATTTGAAAGAAGGTCCCCAGTACATTGAATTTATTTGGGTTCATGATAGGTAAATAATGACTCCTCAAAAAGGTTTTGAAGCCCATGGTTATATCACCTTAGCATCAAAAGTAACTCCTCCCTATGACTCAGTGAAGGCCCTGGGATCGGATTACTGTGGTTTATCTGAGTGAGACCCAGGTGAACTCATGCCAGTCACCATTGAATACTGTCAGGACATCATCAAGGAAATCAATTCTTTCCCACAATCTCCAGAACCACATAGGGAGGTCAGTGCCAGCCTGAACTACAAAATGAGACCCTGTCTTAAAAAAATAAAAACATAAAAATAAAAAATAAATAAAGACATAATTAGGAAAATGAAATATTTGCCTTTAATAACAGTGAACAAGTCTAATCCATCTGTGATTAAAACTTTAAAGGGTGATTAGCCAAACATATAATCACTTATACTTTGGTAGAAACATGAACTCTGAGAATTTTAATACATTATTAACCTTTTAAAAATTATCTCACAGAAAGTAATTAAATTACCAGCTTAAAATAATATTTACACATTGCATTAATCTTTATGTGTTCTTAAATTATGTGTTTGAGAAACATACACATTTATCAAGTAGAGGGTTTTGTTAGGTCAGTTTGTTTGTTTGTTTATTTATTTTTTGAGCAGGGTCTCACTTTGTAGGCTGGTACTGAGCTCACTATGCAGCCCAGGCAAGCCTCAAATTCAGCAATCCTCCCGCCTCTGCCTCCCAAATGCTGGGATTATGGAGTGAGCCACCATGCCCGGCACTATGATGTGTGGTACTGATTGCTAGTGGGCGTGAGTCACCACGCCCACTATTGCTGTATGTGGTTACCGGGGAACAAACTCCAGACCTAGTGTCAGCTAGACAGGTGCCAGAACCACTGAAATAAATCTCCACCCTGGTTGTTTTTTTTTTTTTTTTTTTTTTTTTTTTTTTAGTTTTTTGAGACAGGGTCTTGCTTTGTAGTTCAAACTGGCCTTGAACTCACAGAAATCCCCCTGTCTTTGCCTCCTGAGTGTTGGGATTACAGGCATGAGGTACACGCCCAGCATTGTGGTATGTGGTAGCAGGCATCACAACTGGGACCTTGCCCTTGCGAGGGGAGCAGTGTAACCACTGAACTAAATCCCCAGCCCTGAAATAGAGGTTTTTAACCCACAGTTGGATCTTTTATTGATAACTCATTCAATGTTCAATATAGATTTAACTCATATTATTAAACAAGACAACATATACATTGAAGGCAGACTTACACTGAAGAGAAAAATGGAAAATGAAATAATAAATATATGAAATGTAAAGCTGTGATGAGTTTAATAGAGACAACTAACACCATGATAGTGATATAAAATTCCAAAGGCAAACAAAATAAAATCTTTAGATAAACTTGTAATGACAGTATTTACAGGAAGAATTTGAGATTGGACATTCACATTTGATTCTTTGTCAGTAAGTAAATGCTACTGGAAGTCATAGACTTTATGAAATCAACAAATAAAATGCATGCAAATGTAATACGGCCCCCAAGGACTGAGCTCTGGGTTCAACCTTGCTTTATGTATTGGGTAAAAGAGAAAGAACTAACAGCGCAATTGAGGAGAAATATTCAGATAGGTAGGAAGAAAACAAAATATAGCATCCTCAAAGCCAAATTGCAAATATAGAGAGCATCACTGTGAAGAAAATCTTCCCTCTTTTTAAGTGTTGCAATTTTCCAACAAGGAATGAAGATTATCCAGTGGATTGACCAGTAGTTGAAAAATAGCTGTTTTGTTGAACAGCATAGAGGGTAAGACTTATTTGGGAGTTACTGAGATGCCAGAAAAAGGGATCTATGCTTCAGTTATACACTGGACTCTTGACTTACAAACTCTATTCATTTGTGAGGGCTGATTGTAACTGAAGTTGGTCAATTGAAGGCTTGCTCTCCTCTACACAGTCTTCAAAGTCTCTCTCTTGTATACAAGCAGAGCTCATAATCCTTAGAGGGACATTAGCCCAGCATTTCTCAACTAACTCCACACAGGAATCAATGTTATAATGTTCTTTCTGGAACTTTTTTAAGAGTTAAATCTGTATTTGAGACCACTTCAAACCATAAATGGTCATTAATTGAGTTGTAACTCAAGAGTTTGGTCACAACTTAAAACTAAAACTGTGGGGCTGGAAATTTAGCTCAGTGGTTCCAGCACCTGCCTCGCAAGTGCAAGGTCCTGAATTTGATCCCTGGTATCCACATACAATGTTGGGCGTGGTGACTCAAACCCACCAGCAATCAATACCACATACCACAGTGCTGGGCGTGGTGGCTCACGCCTGTAATCCCAGCACTCAGGAGGCAGAGACAGGAGGATTGGTGAGTTCGAGGCTTCCCTGGGCTACATAGTGAGCTGAGGGCCAGCCTGAACTACAAAGTGAGATACATAAAACAAAAAACAAACAAACAAACAAAAAAACAAAAAAACCCCTACTAAAACTATGGTTATAACTCGAGTTGTTTATGTGTCAGGCTGATTGTAACTCAAGGATCTATAAAGTATTTTGTGCATTAGACTAAGATCAGAGGTATATTTTCACTAGTAAATATATGTAATTCAATTGGCATTTTGGAGACATTTTGATTTTGTCATCTATTTTCTGAGTTTATCCTTTTCTACTTATTTCTTATTATATGTAAGTTGATATTATGAATTTCTAATTTCAATTATCTTTTCTTCTACCACTACTTCTTACATTAATTTTGACCTAAGGATTAAGGTTATCCTTTGATTCATGATTCAGTGAATATGAATGTTTCAGAGCAGAAGTAAATTCATTTATCCACTTTAAAGACTTGACTTACCATTTTTAAACAAAGTCTGTTTTTAATTAAAATAGTTTTCATTAGATTTTCTAAAAATAAAGGACAATTTAATATGTGGCAGACAATGTGGGGAATTTTGGATACTTTTTTAGTTTATATGTATTTTTTCAACCTCCATCTGCATCCCAGTAAACTTTGGTATATTTAGGTATATTTTTCTGACTCTTTGATAATACCTAAAGTAGTGAGTATCTTCTAGAGAAACAGAATCACTAGAGAACATATGTGTAGTTATGAGAGGAATATTTAAGGTAGACTTAGAGGATCAGAGCCAAGGGATTCTATAAGGGCTGTCTGCAAATGGGAAAGCCAAGGACTCAGTTGCCACAGGGACCAAGGAGTTAGAATCTATGGAATAGGAGTGATCAAAGTTGCAGTGCTAATCTATGACCTAAGGCCTGGGAGCCGAGCAGAGCATGCTGGATGTGGGTGAATGTCTGCTCTGGAATGCTGAAGGCACAGGACACCTGGAAACCAGAATCCATAAACAAAGGTCAAAAGAGCACACTTGCTTAGGAAAACAGAAACTCTTCAAAATGTTTACATTTCTTTCTTCTTTCCCTTTTAATTCTATTTAGGCTATAAGCCTATTGGCTGATGTTGTTCCCCCAATCAAAGTGCTCCTTCCTCTCTCAATGTGCTGACCTCCAGGATAGTCACTTACAGACATACCCAGAACTGTGCTCTATTGATCTAGTAAGTGTGCCTTAATCCGTTCAAGCTGTGAGGATTATTGTCACAGTGTACCCTCTGTAACCTGACAACCAGATTCATCTACTTAAATTGTACTTAATTTCTAAATACAGTGGCAGTTTGTAATTTTAGTTAGCATTCTATAACAATCCTACCTACAGACAGAAACACACTAGTTTCCTTCCCAAAATAAAAGGCAAAACCTTTCTTTGGACAATTCATAATTTTCTCTTGATATTCCATAATTTAAGTATAATGATGTAAATTTAACATTACTTAAGCACTGGTAGTAAATGAATCAACCTTATATTACAAAGAAAGGCAACAAAGATACCTGTTTAATGTGTGTGTATATTCATGAACATGTTAAGAAAATGAGAAGTATTCATGGAAGTTTCAATCTGTTTAATTTTTTTAGCTAGTTTTTTTTTTATGACTGGTTCTGTGTTCTTTTGACATTCAGCAAATACTTCCCTGTGTCATCTTGGCTCTTTACCTGTCAGGATGACACATAAGTCATTCCAGGAGAATCTAGGCCAGTTGACATTCTGTTGGATTGGGCTGGTGTCATTTCTCATTGACCTTAAAAAACAGAGCATGGTAAGGGGCCTTCTGCACTTGGAACAAATATTTCTTTAACTGTCTTGTAGGGTAATAGTCCATTTTCTCTTTGGTAGTGAAGGCCAGTCACCCAACCAACACCATATAATTCCCATTATTAGCTTGTTGGCTCAGCAGCACGAGAAACCCAAAATGTCCGAGGGGGAGTTTTACTTCACAGTTCAGTGAAATCATTGTTATACATCCTAGTAGAAGCTTTTCCCCATCTAGAAATAAGATTTCTAAACCAGCAGGGATTAAGGTCATCAAGACAGGAAGGAAATTCTTAACTAGTGGATCACTGTAGTAATTGTGAGTGGTATCATTCCCATGTCCACCCTTTGGTTCTTGGCCTTTTGAATCCAAAGGTCTAATATATCAGATGATAACTCAGTGTACACACACATTTCCTCCCCACCCCAGCACAGCGACCGCATCTTCAAAAGGCTGTTTTGCCAATTAGTCCAGCTGCTTCCGGAGAGTGGAGATCATGGTAACAACAGAGGGTACATTTAGGAGAAGTGTGACATGTAGCAAAGACGAATATGTAATTATGCCAGGGATTTTTTTGGCAGCCTTAAGTGAGACAGCAAAGGTGAGGGAACCCACAAGGAACAGAGGCAAGAGTCATAATGGCTGCCTGCACTCTGGAGAAGAAGACGCAATAGCTTGTCAGCTCGAGAGGACACGGACCGCAGAACAAGAAGGGACAGGAGCAGAGCGCTGGTCAGAGGCCAAAGTCCAAGAAGCTCAATGGAAAGCAGTCAGTGCTGGCGGGCTTTGGGTAGCCGAAGAAACTGAGACCTGGAGACACATGGTCATAGTCCCTTCTGTGCTTCAACAGATCTTAATGTTCTCAGTCACTGTAAAAACTAAAATACTCCCAGTTCACTTTTTTAAATGAGTTTTTTATGCCTGTGTTTATTTTGCTTTGTGTTTGCTTTACTAACAGGATTCTTTGTTTCTGCCCTACCCCAGTCACTGGTTTTCTCTCCAGTTTTCCTTGGACCCTCAGGTTAAATGTGCGTTTTGTAGTTCATCACCGATGTGGAGAATAAAATATGCAGGATTTTTTTACCTTGCTTCAGTACTAGTTTACAAGATGTAACCCAGTTAATTTTATTTGGTTTCTTGTTTAATCTTCATATGCTTGTTGTTATATTAGCTTGTTTGTGAAAATCATACTCTCAACTTTCATATTCTGGCAGGAACTACTACTGAAAACTCCCTATTAACACTGTTTTATCATTACTGATTCTTGTCGTTATCACAGTTGATTATATGATCATTTTGTTGAATAAATCAAGCCTCATATTATGTGACTTATCAAATTATTAAATTACATCACAATACATTCCATACGAGGTCACTATTTCAATTACAACTTAAAAATCTAAAGAAGTCAAAAAAATGTAATAAAATGTCTTAGTGTTTCCTGGGTGTAACAAAGTATAAATTTATAAAGAAAGAGGTTTACTATCTGCAGACTAGAAAACCCAAGAGCATATCACTGAGCTCTGGTAAGGGTCTCCTTCTTGCACTGTAACATAGGAAAGGGCATCACACAGTGAAACAGGGCATCTTGCAAGAGAAAAGTCTTTCATTAACAGCCACACCCACTAAAACATTTTTAATGAGTTGATTAATTCATCCAACATAGTAGCATTCTTATTAACCCAACTACCTTGCAAAGATTCAATTGCTTGACTCTGATCCATTGAAGATCAGGCTCCCATTGCATACATTTTTTTCTGAACACATTCAAACTATATCACACTCAAATTTAATTTAATATAAAAATACAGATAGAGCTATTTATTAGGTCTAGAAAAATGAAGATTACTCAGCCAGGCGTGGTGGCTCACGCCTGTAATCCCAGCACTCAGGAGGCAGAGACAGGAGGATTGCTGAGTTTGAGGCTTGTCTAGACTACATAGTGAGCTCAGAGCCAGCCTGAACTACAAAGCGAGACCCTGTGTCAAAAAAAAAAAAAAAAATGAAGATTACTCAGATGCTTGAAACTTCTAGGAAAAATTAGAGAATATTATGAATCATTTAAATGAGCTTTTACTATAAATATGTTTTAGTAATAAGTGAGGAATAGAAATTACACTTTTCTGTAATGATTTTGAGATCAGTATTGAATTTTAATTCTTCAAAATCACTAGGAGGTAGTATTTAAATTACTTTCTTCTCTCATATAAGGTTTTAATGGTACACTTCTCCTGTAAGACTCAAACAAAATACTTCTTGATTATGACAAAGTGAGATATTAGACTTCCCAGTGTGCATTTCAGCCTTAGCATTAGTGTCTTGAGACATGGTCTGTTTCATGCATTTGACTGTAACCGTCTTCCTTCGGCATAATCACCCCTTCCTTCCATTACTATGGTGATAGGTGAAGCCATGACTTGGTGCTCTTGTTTCTTTGTACCCCTGTTGCAGATAAAGAGAAAGAATTTTCAGAAACAAACTGAAAAAGAAAGAAACAAAAAAGTAGAGGACTCCATCAAAGTGCTAAACAGCTTGATTTAAGAGAGCAGAATTTCCTGAAAATTATTCATGGCTTCAATTTCATACTAAATTTATCTATATGGCTCAACAAAATCACTTAAGCACACAAAAAAAATACTTAACATTTGAAATTGGAAAATTACTGCACTAATATCATTAGGAAGAACCATCATCAGCAACACAGAAAATACTCAGATATCTCTCTAATCCAGAAAATTTTAATTACCTAACCATGCGAAGAGTAACAAAATAATTTTCCCAGCTGTTTTTATATTGCTTATAAAATAAGCCCTTGAGTACAATGACAAGTTAAATGCTACTTTTGTATTCATGAAAAAGGAAGCAGTCTGAAAAGACTGCAGCTGCTGCAATATTAGCAACAAAATAAGTTATTTTCTGAGTAATCACACACAGTCACTTGCATGTGTGTACACACAACTTAAAAAGTTAAGACTAATTCTATTTTATCTTCAGCTAAAACATTTTGATATCGTGACTGATGATAAATTAGAATGGAAACAAATTTTGAAGAAAAGTTTTTTTACGATTATTATATAACTTTAACATTTGACAACATTTTCAAAATATTTATGAGGCCGTAAATCATTTTAAGTATAATGAGAAGTTCTGAGTGCTGTCTTTTAAAATTCTCATCTATATAGCAATACGTTCAAGTAAAAATAACTAATTATTATAAGTGTACTTATAAATAGCCATATAAATAGCCATATAAACACTTACATTAAAGAAAACATTACTGATATTTTGTTGTCTAGTCCATGAGTAGACCTCATTAATTACAGATGGATTTAAGGTATAGTGACAATATGTTTTAATTATGTTAGGTTTTTCAATTATTTATATGGAAAGTTTTCCAAATATATTTGGTTTAAATTAAAATTAATCTTTTAAATATTTCTTAGCTTTTAAATAACTACTTTAATCCCGTATTCACACAAAAATTTACTTATTCACAACTATAACATATGTATGTTTTGTAACAATAAATGACATAATTATATAAGATTGCTACATTTAATATTTTATCAATGTTTGTTATTATAGAAATTATTTTTAAGCTGGAATATTTGTATCATTGTTATTTTGATTACAATTTCCTAGCCTTTCCTTTTACCTTCTTTGTACTCTAGTTTCTTGTTTAATTCAAACTACATTTAGGTACTATTTGCTGATAGAAGCTTTAAGGTTTAGGCAGTACATTATGAAGTTTTGGCACCTAGAGTTTGTGAAATGATTTTAAATGTCAAATTAAATAACTAATTATTACAACTAATTATCTATGTGGTTCATATGTGTTTGTGTGTATGAAGACACTCAAAAATCTATTTTGAAGATACTCATTTTTTTAATACTCCCTCTTCTCATTAAACTAAATATTCTTATGTCAGTTCATAGCTTTATCATACTGGACAATAACTCCTGCTCATAAATAATCTTAAAGGGGTACCACTAAGGTTTAAATGTCAGAAACTATCATTAAAATAAGTAGCCATTCCAGCATTATTCCTGTCATTGTATTTTAAATTTAAATGTAACTAAATGACTCGAAATATATGTATGTGTACAGCATTGAAAAATCTACACCAGTCCTGCTTTGAGTATTCTGTTGTCACCCGTATCTCACATTCACATCTCTGGTTGCCTTTAAGTATTTCCACCTACACAACTTCCTGACAAGGAGAACTCACCCAGCTATCCCAAACTCAGTGCATATAATTTGAGGGTTTTTTTATTTTATATATATATATATATATAACTTTAATTATATATACATATATATGTATATGTGGGGTTTTTTTAGAAACTTAAGTATTACACATCTAATCACCCAATGTAGCAGAGTTTCTTAATCTTCCTTATATTTCTGTTCCCAAAACACAAGAAAAAGGAAAACAAAGCTTATGTATTTAGAGGATGGGGGGGTTATGGGGTGGGTAGGGGAACGGGAAAAAATGAGAAATCATATCATATACTGGTACAAATTCCCAGTATTGAGTGTGATCATGATATGTGTTTACAATGTACCAATAAAGATAAAAATTAACTAGAAAATTAACTTTTAGAGTACCACACTAAATTCTGAATGTCATCACCACTGCACTGTTCTGTTAGATAATTACAAATTCACACTGAACCGTTCATCTTATTTACATTATACCTGTTGCACATTCCTGCCTTTGAAAACCCCCGTGTTTTGTCTTTACAACAGTGTTTCTCTATCTTTGATTCTGAATCAGTCGTCTTGGAAATCTCCACTTAGGCTTATTGTTGCTCTCTGTGAAGTTTTCTGAAAAACTTCCTTCAGTAATTTATATGCCCTTAAAATGTAGACATTCTTTTTTTGTGATAGGATTGCAGCTTGAATATTTAGTAGTGATGTTTTAAAGTAAAATATTATCAATATATCCTTATTTCCATACCAAATAAAATAATTTATTTCCCCTCCAGGAAGCCTAATTTTGTATTTTGCATCCTTGCTGTCTGGCTGCATAGCAAAACAAATCATAATAACTAGAGAATGTATTGAATAAAGGCACACATCGTAGAAAGGTATACATTGGTGGAATGCTTCGCTAAATAATTTTACTTTCTGTTACCATTTCATTTTTCCATCTTAGTCTTTTCTGCTCAGTCTCCCCTTTTTAATCAGGAGATTCCCATTTAAAAGATGTCTATACTTTTGCTTGAGGTATTTATGAATGTAATCTAAATTACAATTACTTTGAAAATATTCTGTCTGAGTTCATTTCTCATTGCTGGAACAAAATACCTGACACCCATCATTTGAAAGAGGCAAGATGGATTTAAGAAAGCCTTGGCAGAAGCACATCACAGAGGAAAACGACCTACATCATGGTAATCTGGAAATAGAGAAGGCAGGAGCGGGGAAGGAGTCACCTTTGCAAGTCACACTGGGGTAGCTCCCTCCTCTGACCAGGCCGTCTACCTAGCAGCGGTCAGCTCTGAATACACCCTAGCTTGAACGCACAGACAGCAGAGTGGCCCATGGTCTGCTCTTGTCCTGAAAGCCTCAGTTTGAACCATGTGAGGCCTTCGCAGGACATTCTAGATCTAAACCACAACCTCTCACCCCTGGATGACAGAATCGTCAGGTGACTCTCTTTCTCCAGAAGGCATTTACTTCATGGCTAATAGTTACTGCAGGTTAAACGTTCTTGTATGACTAAAGATCTTGAAGTCCAAGTTCTCATTTGAGAATCAAGACGAACTATAGAAATCAAAAATAGATAGAAATGGGGTTGGGGATTTAGCTGATGTGGTACCACGCCAACCTTGGATTCACAAGGGCTGGAGTTCCATCCCCAGGACACCACCACCACCAAAAACAAACAAACAAACAAACAAACAAACAAACAAATAAATAAATAAAAGAAATGGTTTCAACACACAATGACACATAATAAGCATTTCTGGTCCAAAAGAGAAAAACAGGGAAATAGAAAGGAATGAGACCAGAGTGAGGGCAAAACTCATAAGGACAAAGAGGAAATTCTGCAACTCCTTATCCAACACCTGGGCAGGTGGTGCTAAGATGGGGTGTGCGGTGGGCTTGCCAGGCTCCACTCCAATGACGCCCCAGGGCTGCAGTCCCAGGGCATTTCTTACAGAGGCTCTGCTTTCTGCTTGTGTCTTTTCTCAGCAGATGATCCATGTTCCTGTCTTTTTTTCACTTCTTGGGGTTTCTGTGGCTCTTTGGAGGGATTCTAAGATCACTAAGCATCACACTATCCAGGGCGTTCTGTCTCTGCTTCCAGACCGCCTCCTGAAATCTCTACAGAAGCTTCCCTCCCTTTACCTACTCTTGCATTTTGCATGTCTTTATTAAAAGCACTGTAGAGATGACCCCCCCCCACACACACACACAGTTTTGCTGCCACATCCAGCAGTAGCCAGACCCCTTGGGATCATGGCTTCTGTTCCAAATGTCAGTGGAATTCTGCTTCCCACCTGCAACCTTGGGTCTGTTCTCTCCTGTGCACAGTTCTACGGGGCCTGACCAGAATCTCCCCTCCATCTTGACTGATACTGCTTATGCTATTCTACTGCTTCTCCAGGTATCACTGGCAAATTTTCCCATACATCCAAATTCTTGCAGGCTTTGCTCTCAGGGATCTACCTCCTCTCACAAGGCCCCACCTTCTGGCTGTGTGTCAGCTTTACCTCACTAATTACTGTAGTGTCTTTGTGGTCCGATCCCTTTTCAAAAGTGCCACATCTGAACACATGAAGATTTTAGGTGTCATTCCACATCTAAACCACAACATCCCCGTTTGGGCAATATTTCAATAATTTGCAAATCTTGCTTAGCCTTCACCTCTGAATTCCAGGTGTCTATACAAAAGTTAATGTGACGTGTCCCCCCTTAGATATTTCACTTATTTCAGCTGTTGGCTGATGGACTGATTTGAAAAAAAAAATGCTTCTTCTAAGTCCTTAAGTTTCCCAGGCTGAGTTAAAACTGGAGATCATTCCGCATTGACCTTCTAGAGTGCTGAGATTAATTTATGGCACCATATGCACCTCTTTGTGTTTAACCCTTCTTTTCTTATACTGCACTCCAGTGTCTTGGAAGATTTATTTTGTGGATTCTTAAAAATCTTATTATACTAGTACCTATTTACAGTGCATGCAATTTACAGTCATCTCAGGGATAGTTATACATCTTTTTTTTTTCAGTCCCCTTCTCTCCTACCTCCTCTAGTCCCAAATTTCATGCTCATTGATGTTATTTGTTTTAGCTTATGTTGTGGCAAACAATGTTTCTGTAAATTAAGTTACAGATTACCATGTATGGCATATCTTTTTTCTTCTATTTTCTCACTTTTTTTTTTGTCTTTTTACCTCTCTTTCTTGTTCCCTTGGTCCTTTCTCCTCTTGCAAGAGATCCATCCCCTTGTCCTCTTCTAATCATTCTTTATGATTCTCTTTGGTTGGACTTTGTCTCACTCAAATGAGATAACATATGGAATTTAAGTTTGTGTGTCTGGCTTATTTCACTCATTATATTTTCCAGATGCATCGGTATGAAATCAAATACTAACAACTGTTGGCATGACTGCGGTGAAAAAAGATACTTCCTTATTGTTGAGAATGTAAACTAGTACAAATATTATGGAAATCAGTATGGTGGATTTTCAAAGAAGTGAAATTACAAATTCTATATGAACCAATTATCTGCCTACTAGATATCTTCTCCAAAGAGCTTAACACATTATACTACAGTGACATAGTATAATATATAAAAATGTTATATTCATTATATGTATTCATTATATTCATAAATAATATGTAGAATACAAATGTTTATAACAGCCCAATTTGTAACAGCTAAATCTTGAAAGCAGCCTGTATAACCATCAAAAGATGACTGGATGGAGAAAATGTGTTATCTATATATAGCAGAATACTACTTGGCTACAGAAAGACAAATTTGAGACACTCCTAGACATTTTTTTTTTCTATGTCAGATTACCACCTAGCTGTTAATTTTCTGGCCTCATCTCTTACTTATTTCCTGCTTTTTCATTCCAGCCTCTGTGATCTGGCTGGTAATTGGCAATACCAACTATATGCTGCCCTCAGCACCTTTACAGTTGCAATTTCTCTTAACAAGAACACTCTCAAAAAATAATGAAGGAAATCTTCAGATCTTTATGCAAACACCACCATATTCATGAGAATATCCCTGGACATTGTTAAGGAATGTTTCCCTGATCTCATTAACATTTTTTAGCCTATATCGGTTACATAGATTTGCATGGCACTATTTAAAAAAAAATACTTGTCTTTTACTATTCTTTGGATTAGATCAGCAATCCAAAGGGTGGGGGTATCTTTTTTGAAAATAGTATTCTTAGATTCTTTTGATAAAATTCCATCTATCCAAATTATTTTATTATTATGTATAATGGATTTTACCTTCATACTTTTTGACTATAATTATTTACTTTTATATTTTTCCCTTACTTTTTGAATTTCCACATATTGAAATTGTTTTACTTAATTTTTCCTGCTATGATTGTATTTTCCTTTGAGACTGTACTTACTTTTTTGTTTCTCTTATTGTATTAGGTTAATTAAGACCATTTGGAATTCTCAAATTTAAATTATTGCAGCTAAGAATATTTTCTTTAATTATTGCTATTATTATTTTAATATTTTATCTAAAATGCATAAAAGATAACATTAAAAATTACTTTATATTGAAGTGGCACATAGTCCTCCTTGTCTTCTAGTTTTTATTTGGACAGGGATTATGAATAAATATATGTACACACATGTGTTTGAACATACTCAAAAGGTAACTCTGATGTTCTCTCTGATTTTCCCATTATTCAGAATTCTTCTAAAATTTCTAAAATGCTTTCTACAATGCTTCTAAAATTTCTTCTACTGGGGTTCAGAAATTACCATGTAATATAGCAGCTTACTATGAATGTTATTGATGATTAATTTTAGTTAGAGCTCATCAGTCTCACTCACAATTATATACTTGAAATTATTTCTATGTACAATTATTTGACTATCAGTAACTGCAATAATGGAACAAATAAGAAAATAAAATAAGAAAAAAAACTTCATGCAAAATTTAAAATGTGACCAAGTTTGATGATTAAATAATAGATACTGCTACCCATTTATTACCTGCAGTCAACATGAATTTAGAGTGTGGCTAACTTCAGTGTCAGTCACTGACATAGAGATTATATCAGAAGAACTATGAGTAGTATTGACAGTACATAAAGCATCAAAATACAAGTTTTGAAATGTTAATTTTGTCACTGGATTTTACACTGTGTTTTAACAATATATTTTATTGTGGCAATCATCCAATACATATTTAACTCAGGAATGGGTCAAAATGGTGGCTTCATATGGAAAAAAGAAACTTAATTTAGCTCAGGTGAATGTTGTTTTTTATTCATCATTCATTATTTCCTTAAAGTGACAGGGCCTTTCATTCAATAAAGTCCAGGCATCTTTTCAAATAGAGAACATATGTTTGTGGAATATCCAGGCCCTGATATTGTGCTACAGGTAGTAATTACAAAAATATTTATAGATGTAGTTTTCTATAAAGGAACCACATGTACTTTTTCCTTCTCAGTTATTATAAATGGATGGAGACTTAAAAATTAAAGATTTCAAGCATGAAGGGACAGAACAAAATATTAACTTGTTTCCAGCTGGGTTCATGTAGCCACTAAGTCTTACTTTGAAGTAAGCAAGGATCTTTTTCATGGGGAAAAAAAGAACAAACATAAAGGGACATTTAAAAAGGCTTTCATCTTCTGTGGAATATTTATTTCTTAAATTACCCATTCTTCTTAGTATCAGGATTTAAAGACTTCCAACTAGGCTTTGAAACAGATATGCTCTTGAAGTTGTTAGGCTCAAGTTGAGGAGTTGCATCTTTATTGAAGGGTTTTTTTTTATTATGAGGAACAATTCTTATAAATTACACTCATACTTCTACAATACTATATATTTCTTTACCTAAAATATTCTTTCCTAAATTTATATATAAGTGAATATTATTTTTCTAATCACAATTTTAATTCCATTCTAATGTTGACATTACATAACACTTTATATGTGTAGATTATTGAGTTGGATTTTATATATGTAATTGAACATTAGGATACACTATATCATACTCCAATGTACAGTGAAGTGGCTTTTTGTTAGTTTCAAAAATGCTGCATAAAAGTTTTCTCTGCCTTCAAAATTTAACTTATTGAAAAAAGACTTTAAAACTTTTTTACCTAATGCTAAATTCTGTTTTTTATAAATATGTGCAATATTTACTCTAAGTTTGTGACAAACATACATATGTAATAGATGCTACTAATCTCTCATCTATTAGTTTTAAATACTATATTGCATATAACTTGCATTTCAATAATTAAAATCACACACATCTCATCCTATAATTGGTGCTAAAGTAATCTAATTATATGATCAGATTTAAGAAGACTTACTTTGCAGCAATTAAACTTTGGAGGTTTAATTATAAATCTATGAAATATTCATTCTAATTTTCATCAAATATTGGCAAAGTCCTCTTCTTTGAATGATGCTACTATTCTAAAGAGAAGAGGAGGCGAGCAGAAGCTGCTGCGGAGGAGGACAGATGCTCTGCCTTATTACAAAGAGCGATCTGGTAGAATCAGACAGGATGAGGAGGACCGCAGGGTCGCAGAAGTGTTACCTGTACATTCCACTCATCTGACACTTCCAGTATCCATAAAAACCTGACTGTAA